>JAPMLY010001695.1:0-85754 GCA_026401115.1 Tetraselmis chui
ACACACACACACACACACACACACACACACACACACACACACACACACACACACACACACAATCGGCGCTGATAAATACCGCCAAGCATTAACCGGGGATCTGCGGTGTCGTACTTCGGGGACTGTGGCGTATTTTTGCTTAAAGCTCCGCATTGAACTATTGAAGCTCCGCGACGGGCCCGATTTTTTCCACGCAAATCGTGATCCTGTTACCTTTTCAGACGTCGTTCTAGCGAGGGGCTTCCGAGCAGTGGCTCCGGATCCCACAAATCTGCCATACAGCACATACATTAAAGGGGAAAAGTGCTATTAATCAGCAAAATACAGCCCGAGTCGGCGAAATCATCTGAACGAGGCTGCATTGAAGGCCACGGTGACCACGCAGAGAGGCAGATCACCTTTCCGTTTGCATGCTGCTGCACTTGCGGAGGTCACGAGCGCTGATGCTCGCGGCGGTTGGTTCCAGGTACCGTGAGCTCACGTGCTTGTAAGACAAGGTGCGGTGCTTCAACGCCCACATTCGACTGGTACTCCGCACGAGCGCTGAGCACCCAACACAAAAGATTAGGATTCCAAGTGGGCACAGCGAAGGGCTCAGAAGAAGCCTCGCAATTTCAAGGCGGCATAGAATAGCGGTTGGAAGTACGAGACACTGCGCTTACTCTCAGGCTTTGGTGTAGGTTTTTCATCTACGGGTGTGTTCTGTTGGTCCGGAGCAGGTTCCGGGGGTGTGGGCACAAACTGCCCCCGTCTAGCCGTCGCAGGGTTAAAGAGGTCATTGTTTACCTGGGCATACACACTTTCGTCAGGCTACCTATCTCACTCGAGAATCAAGCGGGGTTGCAGACGATGCCGTTGGCTGTGAGTTGCTGCAAGCAGTGCATCACAGCACCTGCCAGCCTCCCCATGCAGAGCGCCGAAGCAGCGGATCTTTACTGTCATGCATCAGCATCATCATCACCGTCCGCCACTGCTTAATCGTCCGCCGGCGCCTCCACCACCTGTGAACAGGACGCCACAAGTGAAGAAGGCCTCTGGGGATATCTTACATGCAACGGCGTCTACCATCGAAATAAATGTGCTAATAGCAAAAAATGAAAGAGAGACCCGCAGTTGACCCAAGTCCGTTTGATTATGGTCACAGATCGCACTGTTTGGTCGAGCCTGGGGGCGGCATCAGTACCTGGACATACCAGTATAAAGCTTGCATGAAGGGGAGAGGAGGGGAGCGGGAAGACTGGCAGCTACGGATTTGAAAAGAATTCACGCTCACCTTTGGATTTTTTGGGCCGCTTTGCTCAACTCCCTGGCAAACGTAGGCCTAAAATCGAGACGACCTGCCTCGTCACTTAACGCAACCGTCTTTGCCATACTCAGCTTGACCTGCGCGGACACGCCTTCTATAAGCAAATTCCAACCCGAAGAGAATTTCATCTGCTGTTGTCGGACACTATTGAATTGACTCGTCGCGCATGTCGTCGCGCCAATACGACTGGGCGTGAAAAAACCCCAAAGTACAGTTGGAACAAAACGGGGCAACTGCGAAGTAGAAGTGGGATTTAAATCGCCTGGTGCTCGAGGTGCCGTCGTCGCTGTCGCTCCTTCACGATGGTTGACTGCCTTTGCTGCTCCTTCACGCTACGGTGGAGCGAAATAACCTTGGCGGCAGCCGCTATCACCTTCACTCTGCCTCCCAGCGAAAGAGATCCGCCAGCCTGCGCAACGCCGCTGTCCTCCACGCCTAAGTCTTCCACCTCCTCCATGTCGGAGACATCATCTAATCCGTCCATGGTGTCGCCTCGTCCCCGCAGGACACCTGAATCTGCGCGTGCGCTCTCTTGCTGCCTCGAAAGTGCCATACTCTCCGCGCGGTTTGTGTTGCGACCTGTACGCGGGGGAACAGCACAGATGTATCATACGCTCACAATGCGCGCTGTCAAAGCTACCCGTACCATTCATCACCTCAATAATTCACTATCAGCAGGCGGGCGTTACTTGTCTGATTTTAATTAGTACCGATACGCGCGCATCCTATAATATTTTCCATTAATTAGAAAATGAAATATTTCTTACAAGAAATAGCAGCGGAGATAACCAAGCAGAATAAAGAAGAAAACAGGAAAAAACCTAAGCCCGAGGAACAGGAAGGCATGCCGCACAGCATCAGCACTGCCCTACTCCTGCAAAGCGTCGCGGAGATAGGAACCCAAAGTATCATGAAGAGCAGCAGAAAGATTTTGCATGAATTCTCGCCGCACATCCCCCCAAAAATGCCAAAAAGGAACACAAGTAGGTCGACGAACGAAATGCTGCATACGCACATAACCATCTTTTCCTTCAATCAAAACATAAATTTCATGTCATCCAATTAGTTTTTATTCAACTAATCTATTAAATTATTATAAATAAGATATCAGTGTAGTATTTTTCCCTCTAGTCCAACTGCTTGTATTACTATTTGTAATTTATTCTAATTAAAGGAATCCTCCATCACCAAAGGCTTGGAGAAAGTCGAGCAACCACCACAATTACCAAGCGATCAACCAATACGATCGCCATTGGAGATAATCGACTTCCATCCTCAAGGGTGAATAATTGCCATGTACAAATTGAGTGGACGAAGGAAGGACGAAGTGCGAATGTAGGCATTAAGCTTATGTGACGAGTACAGTCCTGCAACAGTACATTGCAGGACATTGTACAGGTACTCGTTACGGATATCAATTCGTGCTTTTCCACAGGATGGACGTATACTCGTGGGTACGTCGCTACTGCAATATTGTAATGGTGCTGATGCTACAGTACGACCAGTACCTCCCGGTACGTACAGATATGCATAATTAATCTAACCAGCCAGATGACGCGCCAGAACGAGCTCTCCAATGCAGAAGGAGCCGCGTCGTGAGACCCAATGCTAGGCAGGCCGCGTCTCGAGGCGGATGACGACGGTTGAGCAGCACTAACGCCTGACACGTAAGCGTAGCTTGCAGGCGTGACTAGTCTGGGCTAAAACCTATTTAAGCCCAGTGCAGTAGAGGGAGGTGACAGAACCTTTTAACAATTCCTTTGTTCATTTACAACATCTACTGCCCAAGTACAGCAGTGAAACATCTTTCATCAATTGCCTCTCGACAACATCATTTGCCATCTTGCAACAACAGAACTAGACAGACTAGAACAGATTTGTGCTAGCGTTTAGCTTTCAGAGGCTAACCGCCACACTGGTTTCGGAGCTCTTTGGTCGACGCACGCTTTCGTTGCTCGTTGATCTGCTCGACGTTGTTTGCTTGAGTTGAGATGGCTTCTCTCGGAGCTGGACATTACGTGGTTTTGGTAATTCACGTCGGAGGAACTAAATCGTCGGACTTAAAGTTGGTGTTTCAGCGTGAGCCTCGTTCTGGTAAAACTTGGTTCCCAGCTGGCTCTGTCTTACCTAACGAAGAGCCTGTCGACGCTGCTATTCGCGAGTTACACGAGGAGACCGGTCTTGTTCTGACATCGGATGATTTGACGCTGTTGAGTGGTGAACCTGTTAACGTTACACTACCTCAAGGACGACAGCTTGTTTACGTGTACTCGGCATCTATTCCTGTCCTGTTTGCTACGAACAACTTACGTACACCTGCTCAGGTCGAGCAGGCTGTTTTGGAACAGTCGACAGTTAATCCGGATGGCACTTACGTCGTCCCGGAATCCATCAACATTGACGGTCTGACACTTACGCCGGCACAGACAGGGTTACTTCGTGCTAAGAAGCACAAGAGTGAATTACTTCACTTCGGTTACGTGGCTCAGTGGGAATCTTTCTATCGAGCAATGACACAACATGTTCCAGTCATGCATGACGACACGTCTATCCCGAGACAGTTCCACATGTACCCCCGGTTTACGACGGTCGACTCTGGTTCTGTCTGGCTGCTGATTGTTGGACACATCAACCGACTGACTGGAGTGGGACCTACAGATTTACGAGTGGGAACGCCGATGCCTACCCACAACTTTGCTGGACTATCTGTGACTCTCACGGAGACTCAGCGTAAGGCTGCTATTACTTCACCGTACCAGGATGGTCGAGTGCCTAATGTACTGGAGGATTGGCTTGAAGCACAGCCTCAGCGTTTTATAATGCTTGGAATTACGGCTAACTCGTACAATGCAGTGTTCTGGGTTACTTCACAGTTTTCTGGACACCTTGGTGGGTGGTGGTTGAACCGGAAAAATCAGCCTCCAATTCCATCTACGTACAACGAGCTTGTTGAGGAGTTACGCAAGTCGACGTTTCTTCCGAACATTCAGGACGACGCGATTAACGCTTTGATGAACTTTACGCAGAGCAACACGATGAGTTACGCAATCTACACTAAACAGTACAACGACTACTTACGTCGGTCTCGTCAAAACCTGACAGCTGAAGTGCAGTGTGTACGCTTCATTAATGGCCTGGCAAACGATGCGCTCAAGAAACTGGCTAAGTCACACCGAGCTCAACTAGGATACCAGACTACGCTAGTGGAGCTGCAAAACTTTTTGAATAACGTCGTGACAGATTCGCCGGAATTAGGCAATGCGAGGTCTGCTGCTGGACCATCTGCCCAGCCTACACGCAAGCGCAACCTTGATGACCCTCTCGAGGAAGCCTCTAACATCTGGAAACGTAACAAAGGTGGCCGTGGACGTGGCCGCGGACGTGGACGTGGAGGTGGCAACAATGGTGGACGTGGTCAGACATCTGGTCGTGAAGATTTTAATTCGCTTGCAAATGCGATGACACCTGAGGAGCGCAAACGACACATGGACGAGGGACTTTGCTTCAAGTGCCACAAGAAGGGACACCGCTTGTTCCAATGCCCGGAGTTCAAAGGCAAGGCACCGATGCAACCTAAGAAGCAATGATGGTGGCAAGGCTGTTCTACAAATGAACTGGAGCAGCCGGCTACATCTACTGTTCATTCTGAGACACTGCTAGCGACAGAGGTCGTCGATACACCTTCGGCATCTCCATCGACTACAGTTGCGACACCTGTAACACTAGTGGCAGGTCGTCGTCGTCAGACTAAGCAGAGACAGAGTCGTAAACCTGTAACCAGACGTTCAGTTGATTGGAAACTGGTTGACTCAGTCTTTGACCCTCTGCATGCACGATTCAACTTCACGTTGGAAGGATGTGCTGATGATGAAGGTCTGAACTCGCACGGTGACTTACCTCACTGTTCGCCGAGTGACTCGATTCTAGACAGAGATTTGACAGGAGAACGGGTGTTCATCAATCCACCCTGGGAGTTAGCTGAGCAAATTGCGCAGCATTTTGAGGATTGTCGTCGAACATCTCCGACATCTACGATGGCTGTATTTGTGCTACCAAAGTGGGCGAAATTTACTCAGGTGACTAAGCACTGGAAACTTTATCAAGAATTCCCAGCAAGGACACAGCTTTTTACACGTCAGTCACTGGAGAACCCAGCGCAACAGGAGGTGGTTGCTCCAGCCCCTTGGCCTGTACAGCTGTGGTTAGTCGACGCAGATTGTGCGTTTAACGACTCTTCAGAACCTACAGCACCTGATCAACCCGACTCGGTACCTGTACCAACAGACGACTCGGAACAGTCCATCGCTACGCTGCGACAATTTTCTTCGCCAGCTACAGCACTACTGACTGACCTCACGGAAGCTCGCCCGTTAATTCGAACTGAGCTGACTGTGAAAACTCCTGATGGCGGACACCACATTTCTGGATTAGTGGACTGCGCAGCGACGCTTGACTTTGTGTCAGAGGACTTTGTACGACGCTTTGCTTTACAGACTCGGAAGTCTGCAAGTAAGACTCCAGTTCGACTCGCTAATGGACAACGAGTGACTTCTTCGACAGTCTGTGACGTCACTTTTGAGCTGGCTCAACACGAATTTCAACGGACTTTTTACGTTCTACGTGATTTACGCACGGCTGATTTAATCCTGGGTTTACCATGGCTTGATGACGAACAGGCCTCTTTACAATTTGGTACAACCAGAATTTTTACACTGATGGACGGTACAGCTGTGGAGACTACACTCGAGGAACGACGCCCTGAGTGTCTGCTACTGTCATCTACGAAAGTTCAGAAGCTCATGCGCAAGACGCGCCGCAGCAGAGGACGTCATGCTGATTTTTACGTCATCGAACTTACGTCAGCAGCTGAACAACAGACGGATTTCCACACTGGAGAGGAACTAACGGCAGAACAACGTGACAACTTCCGGTCGACACTCTTCGATGACTTCCCGGAGTTACTGCAACCTGTCGACTCTCCACCTGTAAGCCGACAGTGGGATCATCCCATTGAAACAACTGGCCCGATGCGACGTCAACGTCTGAACCGACTGTCACCGGCAGAGCGCGCTGAGCTTAATCGACAGCTCAAAGACGCAGTGGAAGCTGGTTTAATACGCCCCAGCTACAGTGAATTCGGCTCGCCAATTCTTTTTGTGCGGAAAGCTGATGGCTCGCTACGTCTGTGCATTGACTACCGTGGCCTTAACGAGGTTACGCGTAAGGACGCCTACCCACTTCCGAGAGTGGATGACACACTGGACGAACTTAAGGACGCGAATTTTTACACACACCTCGACCTCGCTTCTGGATTCTGGCAAGTTCGAGTGCGTGATCAGGACGTTCACAAGACGGCTTTTCAGACCCCTGATGGCTTAATGGAATGGGTCGCCATGCCGTTTGGACTGTGCAATGCACCAGCAACATTTCAGAGGATGATGAACGACATTCTTCGCGACTTTTTACATAAGTTCGTGACAGTCTACCTGGATGACGTCTGTATCTACAGTCGAACTCTGGAAGAGCACCTGGAGCACCTACGTCTAGTGCTACAGCGATTCAAGGAGGAAGGGCTGAAATTACGCCTTAAGAAATGCTTTTTCGGATTGCAAGAAATGGAGTATCTGGGCTACACTGTGTCAGCCGGGAAAATTTCGGTTTCCACAAAGAAAGTCGAGGCCGTTGCAGACTGGCCAGTGCCCAAGACGCAGAAGGAGGTTCGCAGTTTCGTACAGTTCTGCAACTTCTATGCGAGATTTATACACCATTTTAGCGACCTTACGGCTCCATTGACGGACTTACTGCGGAAGTCCCAGCCACAGAAGGTTACGCTGACGCCTGCCTGTTTGGAAGCCTTCGAGACTCTCAAGTTACGGCTCATTTCCGCGCCATGCCTGATCCTTCCGGAGGTCGGCTCGGACGCGACGTTCACCGTGGCTACAGATGCTTCAACAGTGGGGATTGCAGCAGTCCTGTTGCAAGACCAAGGAGGCGGTCTTCAACCAGTCTCTTACTGGGCGCGTAAGCTGAATCCAGCTGAGCGTGGTAACACTTACTCTGCGTACGACTTAGAAGCTTTGGCCGTATGCGAAGCTGTCAAGCATTGGAGGTGCTATCTTGAAGGCTGTTCTAAGTTCCTTGTCGTAACAGACCACGACACACTGCGGCATCTGCTCAGGCAACCGAACAACAGGCTGAACAAGCGGCAAGCAAGATACCTGCGGGATTTGCAACCGTTTGTGGGCTCGATGACACTTGCATATCGCAAGGGAGCTCTGAACGAAGCCGACCCGTTAAGCCGGCGTCCAGACTTCGTACCTCAGGCCACAGTTCCCTTATTTTGGGATGGCGAGGTTCCGTCAGATCGAGAATTACGACGGAAGTCCCAGCTGCTGTTTGAAGACGCACAGTTAAATTCACTGACTGTTAACGCGTTGCAGCTGAGCCCTGAGTTCGCTGATCTCATTCGCGAGGGGTTCTCACGAGATTCGTTTTATGGGGACGATGGTGAGTGGACAAGAGACAGCCGGATAGAAGCCAGAGATGGGTACTTTTGGCGTCTCAATCGCCTCTGTATTCCACAGAACTCTGAGCTCCGACTGAGATTGATCGCAGAGCTGCACGAAAGTTCGTCAGCCGGTCACAGAGGAGTTGCTAGCACTCTTGCTAAAGCACTCGACAGATTCTGGTGGAAACGAATCCGCCAAGATGTGAAAGATTTTTGTGAACGCTGCGTCGTGTGCCGACGAGCAAAGATTCGACCGCAGATGGCCGCGACTCTTTACCCATTGCCTGTTCCACCCAGACCGTGGCACACAGTTGGTCTTGACTACCTGACACACTTGCCTGAGAGCAACGGCTTTAACAGTGTGCTGATTGTAGTAGACCATCTAACTCGAATGGCCCATTTTCTGCCATGCACAGAGTCGATTACTGCCGAAGAAACTGCAACTTTGTTTTTACAGGGAGTCTACCGTTTACATGGACTGCCCCGTGTGCTAATCAGCGACCGCGACCCGAAATTTGTCAGCGCCTTCTGGCAGACACTTTGGAGACGCCTTGGAACGCGACTGAACATGTCTACCAGCCGACACCCAGAAACAGACGGACTGACAGAGCGCGTGAACAGCACGTTTCAGCAGCTTCTTCGTTGCTTCTGTTGCTATGATGGCTCTGATTGGACGACACTTTTACCACAAGTGGAGTTTGCGTACAATGCTTCGCGTGCACTCGGAATTGAGCACACACCGTTCGAGGCTAACTTTGGTTTTTCTCCTGAGGAGCCTCCTGACCTGCTCTTCAGCATGCGACCATCGATTCCAATTTCGCAAGACGCAACAGAACGGTTAAGATTGTTACAGGAAGTACACAGCCTGGTACGCTCTGTGTTACAGCTACATAAGGACGAGATGCAGGCGCGCACAGAACAGTCTACAGCGCCACACTTCGCTAAGGGAGACAAGGTGTCAGTCGTCACAGCAAATCTTTTTCTCAGAGGACAACCGAACAGGAAACTCAGAGACAGACAGCTCGGCCCTTTTCCAGTGGAGGAGCAGATTGGAAAACACAGTTACAGATTGAAACTACCAGCGACAGTACGCTTACACCCTGTGTTCCACGTTAATAACTTACGGCCCTGCTCTACCGCTCCACTACGACCAGCTGTCCCGGTAACTGTACCTGAAGGAGACGACGAGGAGTTCGACGTCTCACACATCTCTGCTGTGTGCATCAAGTCGCTACCAGGGCGACGAGGCAAATATTTGCTCTTCATGACGCACTTCAGTGATGACGACATTCCACCTGTCTGGCACCGGTTGAACGAGGTGCATCGAACAATTGCGTTACAAGAATTCTTGGAGACGCCCCAATGGCGCAAGTTCGCCAAGACTCAGGCGTACATTGACTTCATGCACGCTCACCCAGCGCGCATTCCTGAGTCCCAGTAACTGCTTCAGTAAAGGAGCCAAGAACCACGGAGGTCTGCCTCGCGGCGGCCTCATTGATCTGTCAAGAGGGGGAGGGTACGAGTGTGACGAGTACAGTCCTGCAACAGTACATTGCAGGACATTGTACAGGTACTCGTTACGGATATCAATTCGTGCTTTTCCACAGGATGGACGTATACTCGTGGGTACGTCGCTACTGCAATATTGTAATGGTGCTGATGCTACAGTACGACCAGTACCTCCCGGTACGTACAGATATGCATAATTAATCTAACCAGCCAGATGACGCGCCAGAACGAGCTCTCCAATGCAGAAGGAGCCGCGTCGTGAGACCCAATGCTAGGCAGGCCGCGTCTCGAGGCGGATGACGACGGTTGAGCAGCACTAACGCCTGACACGTAAGCGTAGCTTGCAGGCGTGACTAGTCTGGGCTAAAACCTATTTAAGCCCAGTGCAGTAGAGGGAGGTGACAGAACCTTTTAACAATTCCTTTGTTCATTTACAACATCTACTGCCCAAGTACAGCAGTGAAACATCTTTCATCAATTGCCTCTCGACAACATCATTTGCCATCCAGCAACAACAGAACTAGACAGACTAGAACAGAGTTGTGCTAGCGTTTAGCTTTCAGAGGCTAACCGCCACACTTAGCTTGTTGGGCTCTCAGCGCAAGGTTGCCAAGGAGCGGACGCGGACCTCCCACATGCCACAACCGGAACAATGCAATTTGTGCGCCCACTAGTGACCGCAACGTCCACAACAGGGTGCTTATGCGGGGACGCAAAGTCCAACTTGACATCATCCCTAGGACGATCACAAGAGGCCCATGACAGGATTCGGCGAACCTCCAAACGTAAATCCCGCCCCTTCAGCGCCCCGCCCGTACCAAGGTATGTATTTCCTGCAACAATCTTAACCGCTCTGACGCGTCTTGCAAAACCGGAATTGAAGGTCGCATGCTGAAAAGCAGACATGGGGGCTCCTTAGGAAAGAACCCAAAGTTAGCCTCGAAGGGAGTGTGCTCAACTCCGAGTGCAAAAAAAGCATTGTAAGCGAATTCCACTTGAGGTAGCAAGTATGTCCAATTAGTTCCGTTATAGCATTAGAAGCAACGAAGAAGCTCTTGAAATGTGATGTTGTCGCGCTCCGTTAGTCCGTCTGTTTTTGGGTGTCGATTAGAAGTGTCAAACGGGTACACGGAAGTGCCATCACCGGGAATCGAACCCGGCACCTCCGTGTCCGGAGCCGTACGCCGTAACCAAGTACCGCGCCTAAAAGTCGGTACCCATTGGGGATATATCTCATATATATACCCCCGTACTGCCCGAGCAACGGGCTCCCGCAGTACATCCACTATTGGCGAGATAGTAAGGCCAAGACTCCCCCGGAGTACAACGTACGGATGTGTCCATTATCGTGCCCACCATGGGGATCTCACAACACTCCCCCTAATGGACACCATCCGATCAACTCCGGGCAAACCCTACAAACCCGCGTCATACGCGGAGGGCCCATAACCTGTCACACGGGTACACGGAAGTGCCATCACCGGGAATCGAACCCGGCACCTCCGCTTAGCTCCTTGACAAGCAAATCAAAGGTAGCTGGAATAGCAGCCTCCTGTTTACGGTTCCACCACAGTTTTTTGGGCTGCTAAGGGGCCCAAAAAACTGTGAAGTAACCCATGTCACTGCGTGGTAAGAATCAGCAATAATTCCAAGCAAGACGAAACGTTGCGGTTGCGCCTCGAGCCAGTCTTTCAGTTCACGGGGGTTACGACCAGACTAAAACAATGAGTTAATCGCAGCCTTGCGGTGAATCTCAGTAAGGGTAACGGGCAGACCAGCAAAGTTGGCTGTCGGAATTGGGGCTCCCATGCGTAAATCAGTCGGAGTTTGTCCACACAAGTGAGTAATGTAGCCACGGATAAGAAGCCAAACATGACCAAAGTCGACGGAAGAAAACCGAGGGTACAAAGGGAAATGCCTCGGGATTGACAAGTCATCATAGCAAAGCTGGACTTGGTGTGTATAAACAACACGACGAAAAATTTCCCATTGAGTCACGTAACCAAAGTGAAGTAACTCATGCGTACGCTTCAAGGATGGAAGTGACCCTTGTTTAGCCGGCGTAAGTGAAAGACCTCCAATGTCAATCGTCTCCGTTACGACGTAAGAATCATCATGATTAATAGTCGATTGGGCAATACCAGCCTGCTCGAGCTGAGCAGTCGTGCGTAAGTGAATCGTCACATAGGGAACTCGAACATAAGCCGAGAAGACATAGAAATGTTGTTGCCCTTCAGGTCATGCGACGCGAACCGGTGCGTCACTCAACATGGTCAACTCATCAAGAGTCAAAGTAAGGCTAGCTTCCTTATGTAACTCACGAATTCAGCATAGACATGCTCTTCGTTAGACGAAATCGAACCACCTGGGAACCAAGTTTTACTAGAACTACTAGGCTCACGTTGCAACACGAGCTTAATGTCGGAAAGTCTAGATCCACCAACATGAAGTACGAGCACCACGTAACGACCACGTCCAACATAAGTCATTTCGAATCAAGCAAAGTCGAGCGAATCAAGCAACATCGAAAACGTGCGTCGACCAAAGAGCTCCGAAACCATTGTGGCGGTTAGCCTTCGGAAAGCTAACTGCAGACACAAATATGTTATGGTCTATTTTGTTTTGTCGCTGCTCAACTGCTAGGTGGAAGTACAGATTGAGAGAGATGAGAAGATGTCTCAGTGTTGGTACTTTAGCAGTATATATTGTAATTGAACAAAGGGAATTGTTAAATTGTTCTATCACCTCCCTATACTACACTAGGCTTAAATAGCTTTCCGCCCTGATAGCTTACGCCTGCTCACACTAGCTTACGTGTTAGGCGTTAGGGCTTCTCAACCGTCGTCAACAGCTTCTCAACGTCTAGCGACGCGGCTCGTCTGGCATGGGGAATCACATTCTGCATTGGAAACCTCGCTTGGGGCGTCATCTAGCTTGTTAGATTAATTGTGCGTACATGTACGTATCGGGAGGCACTAGTAGTACATAACGCATCAAAACCCTCGCTAAGTTGCAGTGGCGGTGTACGTCCTTCCGATGAAAAAGCACGAATTGGATTTAGTAACGAGTACATGTAAAGTGTTATACAACGTACAAATGCATGATTGTACTCGTCACAAAAGTTTCTAAGGTTTCAAAATCTGCCACATTCGCGCGGGGCTAGCAACCCTTGGACATGTGGTAGTGTGGTACCCGCTTACTCGCTTCGCCAATACGCTCAACAATCACAACTATATATTTCTTTTATTCACGGCGTTGCCCATTTCATGCCTTATTATGGCATGGTGCCGTGCCATTTGCCGGAGGCCAAATATGGCCCCATGCTAGGGTAGTTTGACGGCTCTCCGCCATTTTTTACGCCCGGCGATGCGCAAGCTTCAAAGGCCATCGATCCGCGCGCTAGGGTGCTTACACTCCAAGTCAACCGCCCCTCAAGCCCAATAGGTCCCTAGCCCGTGCTCCTTGGTTGTATTTCCGGGCACGTAGCAAGAAAATCTAGTGCACACGACATGCCGTTCTCGGTGTAACTTGGGTGTGCCGATAAAGGTGTCCACGTACCGCGCCGTGGTGTGTTGTTCGAAAATCAATATTCTACCTTTTTTGTAAGTAATACCTTCTAGTTGAAATGAAATTGGAATTGTTTACAATATGTCCCGGCAAACTGGACCGAGTGCTGTCTCACGGGCCACTCTACTTCGCCATACATGACTTATTAGCAAGTTGGGCCCGGGTCTCTCCGACCAAGTACATTTCTTATCGACACACCTATCTGCAATGTGTGTCGACGTTCCTCGGGAGTTATATAACTGTAAGCAACCGCAGTAATTGCCACAGTCCCCCCACCTAAGCAGTAACAGCGTAATAATTTTGTAATCAAGAAAAACAGATCTAAAAATAAATCCACTTGTCTAGAAATGCAAAACTAAACTGCTGCTCGACCTTCACGATGCACGGCCCGCTCCCGCCGAACCGGGGTGTCGACCGGCCTAGGCCGGTCGGCGTTCGGGAGGGACGACGGGCCAGCCTAATCTAGCTCCCGCGTGACTTTGGTCTTGCCGAAGGTAGGAGGGGAAAGGCTGGCAAAAAACCCCTCCTCGCGCGGTCGCTCGTCGATCCCGCCGCTCCATCCCGTAAACCCCGCCCCAAGGTCTTGCCGCGTCCACCGACGCGGCGGTCCTCCGTGTCGAGGCCCCCCATCACCTCGAGGACAGGTGGGGGGGACCGAGACACACAGACATAGAAAAAACTAGCGCTCCTGCCTCCGCGCCTGAATTTTCCCCGCTCATTTCCCCGGTTTTTCCTCTGTCTGGTACCCGGGTACCTGTCGGTTTTCCGGCTTGTGGCCGTACCCTCCCCCCTCTGATCGCGCGTCCACCGAGCAGCCTTTTCTTGAGCGGGGGCCTCCGCGCTCACCCGGGCCCACGCTCAAGGACCCCCAGGAGTATGAAGGTCTGTCGGGGTAGTGGGTGTCGAAGAGGGGGGGGGGGGGGGGGGGGGGGGCAGGTCACCGTAGCCGGATCCGGCGGGCCGCGGGCGCCCGGAATTAAACAAAACCCTCCGTGCCGGGTTTTCCGGCGGCGCCGACCCAAAGGGTCGTCGCCGCCAGATCGTGTCGCTCCTCCCATCGCGACTGTCCTCCTTGCCGTCCCAGCTTACTCCTCCCCCCGGGAGATGACGCTGGACGACGTAGCGACGCGCTAGTGAGCGCCCTACCCTGGTGCTGCTCCCCAACTAGCTCGACGCCGGGTACGGACATTGTTTTAGTATCCAAAAAAGCCCTCCGTACAGGGCTTTCCGGCGGCGGCTGATCCTGAGGATCGCCGCCGCCTCATGTAGCCGCTCCTCCGTCTGCGACTAGCCACCGTCGTGTGCCATGTCTTGCCTCACCCCTCGGCAAGGTTCGACCGGCACATGGCTGGTCGACAGCTAGCGAGCGCCCTTTCCTGGCGCTGCTTCCCGGTTGGCCATCACCAGCTCCAACACCCGCCTCCCACCGCTGATCCGGCCGTACCCTCCTCGCCATCAAACGCTGCCGTAGTACAGGCCCCACTCATAAAAGTAAGGTTGTATCTAGGAGTATATGTACGCGAAAAAACATATCGGACGGGCCGAGCGGGAGATCTTGGCGCCGGTAGTGCACAGAAATTATTTTTTCAAAAGCCCTATGTACAGGGCTTTCCCGACAGCTGTTGATCCCACGGATCGAGCTGTCGGCCCTCTTAGCCCCCTACCGTGCCATGCCTGGCACGGCTACGGGGTTTCCAGCGCCCACCACGGGGAGGTGAGGGGATGCCGACGGGCCTGCGAGCGCACCCCCCTCCGGGGCCGCCGCCGCTGCGCCGCCGGCAGGCGCCACCTTCTAGTTATTAGTTGCAGATAGCTACTGTTAGCTATTCTAGATATGATTAGTACATGTCTAGATCGGACATACCGATAACCTAAATTGATTCGGTACAGAGCTGTCGCTAGGCTACTGCTCTACACTTTGTTGTCCCGACACCGCGCCTCGGGGTAGTTGTCTCTGTGATTGTCCCTTTTCCGTGATTGTGATTGTAACCACGTGTGCGTTAGTTACCTTCCATACCAATCGTATGTGCACGGTTCAACAGGTTATGGGTCCCCGCCTCACGTTACTCGCGCGCGACAACGTGGTTCGGCGAGCTGCGATCGCCACCTCTCCAGGAGAAGGCAAGTTTATATAGCAACGTAGTACTTTCACCTTGTAGTCGGCGGTATCGCTAGTATAAACTGCGCTTAAAAACCACCCTCCCACCTACCTAAGTCAGCTGCTCGCGGACGTCAGCCAGCCACCCACACCGACGCACTCGTCGTGTGTGGACAGAGTGCACACATGTCCAAGCTAGAGAGGGGGGGGGCGCACTATTAGGTGAATACGCATACACAGGGTGCACGATAGCTCTAGTTAACTTAAATATATATATATTTTACCTAGCGACTTAGCCGCCAGCGCAGCGCTCCACTAGACCTGGCCGTGGCCTCGACTTGTGCCCCACACTGGGTGGAGGATACAGAAAAGGTACTTTGAGACACCCCGGGGCTACATGCCGAGGGGTCGGCGGGCATCAAGCCGTCTCTCTGAAACCGTTGTTAGGCACAAGTCCGGCTAGCGGTTTTTACCGATGCCTGTCGTTTTGTTCGTTCTGTCGTCTGCCGCGATGGCACCAAAAACTCGTTCGGCCGACTCTCCTCATGTTACACCTGCCGATTCCCTTGACCCCAGCTCTCAAGAGAGTTCGCTCGTTCATGCTCTTGATACACTCGCCCTCGTTCTTGAGCAAATGGCGTTTATTAACGCTCATCTAGACGCGCAGACGGCCAACGCCGCAGCTGCCGCTGCATCACCTGTTACCGACCCCCCTATCGCGCAACGCCGTCACGATGCGCCCCACAACCCACCGCGTCACGAGCAGTCCGAGGACCTCCCACCACCTCCACCGTACCCCCTTGCCGGATATGCCCATCCAACCCACGGACCGCTCTTCCCGGAGGCACGGCCGTATCGCGCACCCACCTCCCGTGGCCACCCGCACCCGGACGGCCCGCCGACTGCAGTGCCCGTCCGCTCTCCCTTTCATGGTGGACCGCCTCCTCCCTTTCATGGCCGACTTTCCCCTCCCGCCCAGCGTGGTGCTCACACTTGTCGTGGCGGCCGTCGCCCCATCATTGACCCGGTGGTCACCGGCCGCGCTGCACATGACGCCACAGGCTTTGATAAGGACGCGCTCAACCGGTCCATGAAGATGTCGGTCCCCACCGTGGGGCCCAACAAGGACTTCAAGCAGTGGAAGAGGAACTTACTTAACTTTCTCTCTCTTAAAGCCGCTTACCTCATCCCCCAGCTAGCCATCCGCGAGTCGGGCGCCTGGCTAGATGAGCAGGCGCAACACTACGCCTACACATTGCTGCTCCACGCCGCTAGCGCCAATCAGCGCGCTGACCAAGCAATGAAGTGTGTCTCGCATGCACGCCCGGACTGCGCCACTGCTGCATGGGATATCCTGTGCGAACGCCTAGACTGCCGGTCCTTCGCTCGCTCTCTCTCACTGCTGGACAACCTCATGCTCCAGCAACGCCATGGTCAGTCCCTTCCTGACTATGTCCACATCATGCGGCAGACGTTCGATGATTGGAACGAGACCTTTCACATTATTGATGGATCCGCGGCCATACACCCTCACAACCTCGGCTTCCTCATGCTGCGTGGTATTTCCAGCGCCGGCCCTTTCGGCCAGGCCAAGCAATGTGTCGTTAACGCTTTCGACACTGACTACCTCTCGTATGATGATGAGGTGATGGCCACCATCCTCCACTTGGCACACAACATGGACGAGGAAGCCAGTGCTCAAGGCGCGCCGGTCCCCGACGCCTCCCCACTCCCATCTCCGCGTTTGTCGTTGTTGGTCGTGGCTCACACAGCGGTCGAGGACACACCCCGCGTGGCCCTCGTGGTGGTCGTGGCCTCCCCAACAAGTGCATCGCATGTGGCAGTCAGGACCACATCATGTCCTCATGCAATGCACCTGATGACGCCCTTTTGCGGTGGACCCTTGCCAAACGCAAGATGATCATCCAAAAGTACGGCCCCCTAGGTGGCTTTGCCACTGCGCACGCAGACCTACTGAGCGACGTCACCGCCGGCGACGACCATGACGGTCTGCCCACTCTCGAGGACTGTATTGATGAATACGATGACACCGAGGTGAGTGCTCCTTTAAGCTGTGTCGCGTTCTCCTCTTCCCTCACACCGGGTCGTGACCTCTCCCAGTTCTGGGTCATTGATTTAGCATGCTCGATCAACTTGACCGCGTTTCGAGGTGATTTCACTACGTTCGCCCCCCCCCCGCGCCCTCTCGCGTGGGTGGTGTCGGCGTCGACGTTAAGGGCAGTGGTTCAGTGCGGATTTCTGCTCGGCTCGCGTCTGGCAAGCTCATTCACCGCACGGTCCGTGCAGTATACACCTCGCTGTGTCATCTCGCTCTGCTCAACGCATTTGCAGACTACTTAGTGTCAATTGGATGCAATCCCACAGTGGCTGTGAATTTCTTTTCCCTAGTGACTTTGACACTGGCCTCCTTGTGGTGCCCACATGAATGGTTGTACTAGAACCGTCAGGCAACGGTCTCCACCTCTTACCGCACAACTCAAAGCTACCCCCAAGCCCCTCATAAGATACCACGCGCAGCCACGGTCCCCGTGTTGCCCTCACTGCCCAGTGCGATCCCGTGCTGTGGCACCGCCGGTTTTGACACCTTAATATGCAAAGCCTACAAGCCCAACACGCCCACGGTATCCCAACTAGCCCGGCACTAGACAGCTTTGTAAAAAATGTTTCTTGTGCTTCATGCTTGCTCCACAAGGCCACTGTTGCACCACGCAACACCACCGCTTGCGCGAAACCCTCCCGTCCCATTCTCAACATGTGCTATGACTTCTAGGGTCTAGTTAATGTCCCCTCCCCGCATGGCCTCCACTATTGCCTACTCGTCATTGACCACCACACCCATTACATGTGGGTGCGGTTCCTTAAGTACAAAGACGACGCGGGAAACAAAGTGCTCTGAGCTAGAAACCATCATGCTGGACATCCAACACTTACATGCACGCCATCACGCCCACTCCGGCGCGTTCGCACCAGTCATAAAATTCGACTCTGACTCCGTGTTCGAGGCTGATGTCACCCGCCATATGTGTGCCCGCCTTGGCGTTGGGGTGCAGCTCTCTGCCCCCTATGCCCACCACATGCTCGGCAAGGCCGAACGCGCGTGGCGCACTATCCGAGACAATGCTTCTGCAATGATTCACAGCATGGCCGTCCCCAATTCCATATGGTCGTGCGTTGTCAACACTGTTGTGTACCTCCGCAGCCGCACGTACAACCGCTCGGTCGGTCTCACTGGCGGCATTCCTCTCACGCTCCTTACGTTGTCGGTGCATGACGCATCCAACTTCCGCGTCTTCGGATGCACTGTCTTCGCGAAAGTGCCCGACAAGCTGCGTCGGAAACTCGGTGAAAAAGCGTTTCGCGGCGTCATGGTTGACTACCCGCTAGACGCCCTAGGGTACCGTGTGTACAACCCGGAAACTCGCCGTGTCACCACCTCCGTCCATGTTGTCTTTCATGAAAACACTCCGGGCTTCGGCACGCGACTTCCCATCGACTCGACCATCACGGACAGATCGGATGACGAGTATGTGCATGACATTTCCCCCTTGTCCCACCCTATCGACACCACCTTACCCGACCCCCAACCCCCTCCTACAGCCCCTCGCCGTGCTCGAACTCGGTCTCATCACATTCGCTTCGGCGAATTTGTTGCCCACATGTCCGACTACCCGCCTACACTTGTCACGGCGTGTTGTGACCCGGAACATGGTAAAGCTAAAGAGGACATCTTCGAGTAGCCCCACGTGCCCGACCTCATCACTGGCCCCCCCCACACACCTGCCGAAACATCGCCTACTGCCGTCGCTCTCCTTTCCGCCCGAAAATGTGTGGAAGCCAAATCGTCCCGGGCTGCGTTGGACAACGCCCATGCCCCCATGTGGCAAGCCGCTACGCAGCAAGTGTATTCCTCCCTCATAGACAACGGCACAAGGGAACTCGTCGATCTTCCCCTTGCCGTGCTGTCGTTAACAACATGTGGATCTACAAAGTCGAGCCCGACACCGCAAGCGATATATCCCGCTTCAAAGCACGGTTCGTCGCCAAAGGGTGCAGCCGACGCGTTGGCCTCGATTATACGGAGACGTTCTCTCATGTCATCCGCATGGCCAGCCTACGCCTCTTCTTTGCCATCGCAGCCGCCCGCGACCTTGAGCTGTGTCAACTTGACATCGACACTACATTCCTCTACGCTCCTATCAAGGAGGACGTGTACATCCGCCAGCCCCTCGGCTTCGCTGATGGCACGTCCAAGGTGTGTCATCTCAAGCGCTGCCTCTACGGACTTAAACAATCCCCTCGCGAGTTCAACATGCTGCTTCGTGCATGGCTTGTCGACCACGGGTGTCAACAATGCGTCTCCGACCCGTGCATTTACACCTTCCGTACCGGTCACGTACTCGCCATGATCGCAATGTACGTGGATGACATCCCCGCATCCTGCAACGACGCCACATGGCTTGCATCGTTCAAGGCTCAACTTGGTGCACGGTTCAAGATTAAGGACATGGGCGACCTCTCCCAGCTCCTCGGCATGCACATCACCCGCGATCGCTCGGCTCGCACCATCTCGCTGGACCAATCCAAATACACGCGTGACATCCTCGCCAAGTACGGCATGACGACTCTAAGCCCTCGTCCCTTCCTATGGACCCCGGCTGCCTCGCCGGCCTCGCGCACATGACCTCAGCCCCCCTCACCGGGGTGGCCAAGGACGTCTACCCAAGTCTCATGGGCAGTCTCCCGTACGCGGCCGTCTGCACGCGTCCCGATGTCTCCACGGCGTTGAGCGTCCTTGGCTCCGCCCAAGCCTCCCCCGCGGACGCACACATGCGGGCTCTGAAAAGGTCCTTCGATACCTCCATGGCACCATCCACAACCTCCAACTCACAGGCTTTGCCGACGCTGACTAGGCAAACAACAGCAACACCCGCAAGTTCCGTTCGGGCTATCTCTTCACTCTCGGACGCGGGCACATGAGCTACAAGTCCAAACAACTGACTTGTGTGGCCCAATCCACGTGTGAAGCCGAGTACTACTCTGCGGCTGACGCCACCAAGGAGGGACTCCACCTCCGACAACTTATGGGGGATATCTTCAACGCCCCCATCACCGAAATCACCACCATATCGGGGGACAACCAAAGCGCCATTGCGTACTCCCAGAATGTCTTGGTCAGCGAGAAGACCAAACACATCGGTATGAAGTGGCCCTTCCTCAAAGACCACGTGGAGCACGGAACCATCAAGTTGATATACCTCCCCACTGACCAAATGGTAGCCGACATGTTCACCAAGCCTCTCCCTGGACATGCACTGGCAAGACACCGAAGTGTAATCCTTGGAGGACAAGACCCAATGCAACGCTTCATCCCGTAGCTACCTGTAGGGGGAGTGCTGTAAGTAATACCTTCTAGTCATTAGTTGCAAATAGCTATTGTTACCTATTCTAGATATGATTAGTACATGTCTAGATCGGACATACCGATAACATGTTTGATTCGGTACATAGTTTTCGCTAGGCTATTGCGCTTACACTTTGTTGTCCCGGCACCACGCCTCGGGCTGGTTGTCTCTGTGATTGTCCCTTTTGCGTGACTGTGACTGTAACTACGTGTGCGTTAGTTGCCTTCCGTACTGATCGTGTGTGCACGGTTTAACAACCCCACAATTGAGTTGCATGGCCATCGCGGCAGTGTGCGGCGGGTAATTAAATTCGTGCCGCTAGTAACGGACCTAATGGGAAGAGCGTGAATAAAATGATTAGCTTTCCGGCACATTTCGGATTTACCGTTATTTATTGTCCATGTTATTATTTTGCAAGATGGTACCGGCACAGTGAAAAGTTACCTCAATTTGCGAAAAACTGTTATTACAACAAAAATTACGCAAATATATATAGTCAGATTGGTTTTAAATGTAGAGGTTTGCAAAACTTACTTACATATGTGACAGAACGCAAACCTGAACGGTAAAGCGTTACTGTAAAAGCGGCGCGTCTCACCCAGCCCTCGAGGTGACCCTCGAGGACTGAGGAAACGCCTAGCGCAACGCCCCATGTTCTGCCCCAGCAACACTAGCTAGCGGCAGCCCCTTAGGCCGGTGCAACCCCCGAGCACTGGCACTCTCTGCTTTGCGCTCGCCCATCTGGCTCGCGCAATTGCAGTCTCGACTCTCGTAGTCGAGCAGGGTGTCAGTTTACCATCGCCTCATGCGCACCCGAGCGTCACGAGACACTTCCCCACGTTCTACGTCGCCGTCTAACAACATGCAGCCTGAGCCGTCGTCCTCCGCCCCCGGAGTCGACCCTCTCTTCCCTGTAATCGAATAGCGTACTTCCGAACAGATTCAAAGCGCGGTTTCGGCCCTCGAACTCCGATTAGCTGAGCAGATTCAGGCGTCTAACACCGCCTTACTAGCCCAGCTCGAACGACTAACCGGACCACCCGTGCTCCCGAATCAACAGCAGTCCATTCCCCCTGACGCGACCATTGCGACTGAGGGTGGTAAGGCAGCCCCTGAGCAGCCTATCGACCTGCTGAACGACGAACCCGAGCTACACGAGCCCGAGTTCGTCGATTTTGCCACCTACGGTAAAATCATTCCGGCCGGTTTGGAGCGACCCCCTCGCGACATCGACGAACCTCGTTTGTGGACGCTAACGGACGACACGGCCCGCTTCCTCAACGATCGGAAATCTCAAGCGGGGTACGACGAGTACCTCCACATCGGGTGCTATGCCTTCTTCGACAGCTGCGCCAACGCGGCAATCAGCGAGGCTTTGGACACGTTGTCAGCCGGACCTCCTCTACCAGCGGAGCAGGCGGCGGCCGTTGCCCTCATCCGAGCGGGTCATCGCACCCACACAGCGACGGAGGAGGCCGCCCGTACTCGACTGGGCTTCCTCCGCCTCACCAAGGGCGGTCAAACGAGCTCGGATTCGGACAGAGTGTTCGCCGAACTTGCCCACGAGCGCTTCTGCCGCCCACGCCCTACCGCGGTCTCGAGCGCACTGGACGAGCTACGCCAAGCGTTCGTCGACCGGACCCTCGAAGTCAGCCTGCATGCCGCCAGCAAAGCAGCTGCTGGAGCGGCGTTCGCTCGAGTCACGCCGGACAAGCCGCCCGGACAAGACGCCAAGGCCAAGAAGGCAGCCGCCGACAAGCGCAAGGCCGCAGCAGCAGCAGCAGCGTCCGGGACTAAACCCATCGACGGAGCAAAGACCACCAAGAAATGATGGTGTGACCCGCCGCTCCGATTCATGCTCCCCGACATCCAACTACATGCGTCACCGCGTGCGGCTAAGATGGCGGGAGTGGGAGCATATCGGCGCGAGCGGTCAAGTCGTGAACTGGATCCGCCATGGCGTGCGGGTCAAGTTCAAAACCGGCCTACGTCCCCGACCTTTCAACCACGGTGTCTCCAGGAAGGACGCCACTCAACCTCAACTCGACTTCCTAGCTACGGAGCTTCCACGCTTCGAGGCCTGCGGAGCCTGGGAGCGCGCCTCCAACCCTCGCTACGTCTCCCGAATGTTCCTCGTCCCGAAACCCGGTATAAACAAGTGGCGGCTTATCATCGACCTCCGCGAACTCAACAGCTACTGCGCGGAGTTCAAGATGTCGTGCGAGACCCTCAAGCACTTACGCCACTTGTCCCGCCCAGGCGACTACTTCGTCTCCCTCGACCTCGCGGACGGCTACTACACGCTCGGCATTCGGGAAGAGGACCGCGACTTTTTCACGGTCAACTACCGCGGCGAGCTGTTGCGCCTCGCATGCCTACCAATGGGCTGGTCGGGGTCGGCCTACTATTTTTGCAAGCTAACCCAGGTGTTCACAAACTACTTGCGTCGGGCGCCTACCCCGATGACCGCCAACGCCGCGACGCCGTACAGGCCGTCACGACGTTTCCTCCGCAACGTCCGATGGCGCGGAGTACGACTGCTACCTTACATGGACGACTTCCTGTTCATGGCATGTTCGTACGACGCAGCTCTACTGCTACGCGACCGCATCGAGACCCTCCTCAACCGGCTAGGCCTCTAGCGCAACCCCGACAAAGGCTTGTGGCAGCCCACCCAAGTGGGCACCCACCTCGGCATGACAGTCGACCTCCTCAAAGGCGAATTCCGAGCCCCGATCGACAAGCTACAAGCCCTCGCGAAACAATCTTCAGCGTTACTCGGCCGCGCAGCTACTTCCGCTCGGTGGCTCCCCCCCAGACAACTCGCAGCGTTTGCTGGCAAGGCACAGTTCCTCTACCTCGCCATCGCACCAGCCCGCTTCTTTCTGCGCGAACTACACTGCGTGCTGGCTACGCGAACTGGATGGGGCGGACGTGTACGGATGACACATCAATTACGCCGCGACCTCGAGTGGTGGCGCACTGTTCCCAACCAACACAACGGCCGCTCCATCTACAAACCGATCGAGACCGCGTACCTACACGCCAACTCAAGTGGTTACGGGTGGGGCGCCGTCCTGAACGACAACCCTGCCTACCAAGCCCGCGGGTTTTGGTACGACGACGACCGCCAACAACACATCACCTGGAAGGAACTCCGCGCCGTTCGTCTCGCGATCGAGTCCTTTCTGCCACAACTCCGAGGCCGACACGTCCTACTACACGAAGACAACACAGCCGTCGTGGCTACGCTCTCCAAGTTGACTACGCGCTCACCGGTCATGATGACCGAATTGCGCAGGCTCTGGCACTTACTCGACGTCAACGACATCCGCATCCGGCCCCGCTACATCCGATCAGCGGCGAACATCTGGGCCGACAGCCTAAGCCGGGAGCTCGACCGCGACGACTGGCAGCTCAACCCTCGAATATTCGACTACCTTCAGTCAACGTGGGGACCACACTCCATCGACCGCTTCGCGTCAATGGAAAACGCTCAACTCCCGCGTTTCAACGCCCGATGGCGCGACCCCAAATGCGAGGACGTCGACTGTCTACACCTTCCGGACACCGCATGGCAACGAGAGATAAACTACTGCAACCCCCCGTGGTCAGCCCTTCCCGACCTCTATGCAAAACTACGCCAATCCGGAGCAGCGGCTACCGTCATCGCCCCGTACTGGCCTCACGCACCGTGGTTTCAAGACCTCCACAGCTCAGCCGTCGAGACTATTCACTACCCCCCGTCGCGAGACCTGTTCTTTCCCGGTCGGCTAGGCTCACGCGAGGGGGTCGGACGACCAGGATGGAGCGTCGTGGCTTTTCGACTGCCACGCCGGCCTGGCTCCACACCCGCAGGGGCGCAATAGGACGCACGCTACGGACTGCAAACACCAGCCTCACAGACCTACGCGCAATGGTTACGCAAGCGAACAAGCCCACAAGGCCTGCCCGCTACACCTTACGGATACCCGACGCACACGCACCGTGGACTGCTAGCATGACTACCGGACTGCGAAACCTGTTGGGCACCGACCTCATCGGTACCACTGCGCTACACATGTTAAGCAGCTCCTTAGCCCCGACCACGTACGCCAACTACGACAGCGGCTTGCGTCAATTTGCCGCGTTCTGCCACGAGGAAAATATTCACCCGCTACAGGCTACTACTCAATCGGTCGTTCGCTACACGGCCTGGTTGGGATTGCAAGGTACTGTCGCTGCCGCATCGCTACAGCACTACTACTCAGCGATCAACAAGTTTTTCCGCGACCACCAACAGCAGCCTATCGCCGTCGGCGAACTCTTGGCCGACGCGCGTCGCGGACTCGAGATGCAACAGCAACGACTACAGGCGGCGGACTCGCGCCTACCGTTACCAGCTCCGCTCGCCCTCTCGCTACTCACCGCGGCCGCTAAGCTCAGTACGCACCTCCAGTGGACTCCTACTTCCCGCCACCTCATCGCTCGTTTTCGAGCGCTGCTGGCAGTTTGCACTACCTATGCGTTCTTCTGCCGGGCCGAGTCGGGAGTAAGGTGTTTATCAGGCGACCTTGTCGTCGACCGACCTTCGCAGAAAATCTGGCTTTTCATACGCAAAGCTAAGGGCGATCAGAGACGCAGCGCGGTCGACAAGCCTATCCTTGCTATCCCAACTACTGCCAATCCGGTGCTGGCCGACCTACTGGAATATTATTGCACTCAACGGACCGCCTACTGCAAGAAATTCTACAACAGCTCCCCTCCCGCCGCACTATGGAGCTTCGTACCTTACGAAAACTCCATCGACTGGCAAGCAGCTGCGACTCTCTCCGCCTGGCTCCGCGACGCATGCGACGCCGTCGGCGCCACACCTCCGAGCGAATTTAAATGGACATCGCACAGCCTCCGTAAAGGGGCGGCCTCCGCCGCTAGTTGAATCGGGACCCCACTCCACGTCGTCAAATACATGGGTGGTTGGGCCAAGAACAGTTCTGTCACGGAAGGGAAATACATCGACCCTACCATGACCCCATCTCCAGCGGCTTGGCAGTACTTCGGCTGGCTCGTCCCCGCTAAACCGCTTCATCAAGACTAGGCTGCGCTAAACCTCCGGTTTATTACATACTGGCAAAACGTGCCCTCGGGTAAATAGTCAGATTGGTTTTAAATCTAGAGGTTTGCAAAACTTACTTACATATGTGACAGAACGCAAGCCTGAACGGTAAAGCGTTACTGTAAAAGCGGCGCGTCTCACCCAGTCCTCGAGGTGACCCTCGAGGACTGAGGAAACGCCTAGCGCAACGCCCCATGTTCTGCCCCAGCAACACTAGCTAGCGGCAGCCCCTTAGGCCGGTGCAACCCCCGAGCACTGGCACTCTCTGCTTTGCGCTCGCCCATCTGGCTCGCGCAACCCACCCACCCATCCCATAATTAGCGCTAATCTTCCCCCAGGCCAGGCCTGTGGTGGTCTTTTGGCCAAATTGTAAGCAAGCTGACATCTTTGGTCATATCGAAATTATAGAGGTTTGAATTGCACAGGGGGCGAGAATAGTCGAGCGTTGCCACGACGTTACAAATTCTAACCGCTAAAAAATTACGCATGTCACAATGGTAAAAACACAAACACGCGTTACCCCTATATGACGCGCCGACACATATAGGTCGTCCACCTTATGCCTAGGGCTCGAGCGCAACGGCATCTAGACTCTAGCAGTCTAGCAAGGTGATAGATCTCTACTAGCAAACGGTGTAGTTACTATCGAATACTTCACACGGTAACTACGGCAGACAATTGACGAGAACACATGTTGAAAGTGGACAACATCGGAACCATTAGGGCGCCACCATATGAGATAGACGACGACAAGACGAAACTACCTGTCATATCCTAGCCATTTAGCTAAGTGCTAGTATCTGACATCATTTATTTCCTCTAAATGGTACCTGTGTCTTAGCGATATTCAGTGACTCTTTTATTGTCATCACGGCAGTACAACTGTATCGCCGTATTTTCCCTCGACAGTACAGAGTTACTAGCAGTATCTCTTCTAGATAGTTCGTCTCAAGATAGTTCGATGAGCTTGTGCGATAAGGTTAGATAGACGGTACAGATAATCTCAGATAATCTGTATCACTAGTAATAGTTTGGTTTAGTTAGCAGACAGCACAAGCTACGGGTTCTAAGGCTGTTTCTAGAACACCTGAGGTGTGGATATTTAAAACGGGGACTTACTGGTAGTGGAAGAGACCGGTACAGAATAGAATTACGCCACACCCAGATTGTAAGAAACCATGTTCCTAAGACAATCTTACTAATTCTCTCTACGCTGTATAATTAGATCCAGAGATTAGGTTCTACTATTAGTCTAAGGTTGCCAACTTAGCCTAACCAAAGTAGCACCTCACACGTGGTTTCGGAGCCTCAGAACAGCTAGACGAGACGAAGATGTCTAACCGAGCAGGAGAGAGACTACCAGAGGAAGTTGATGGTCGACCAGAGGGGGCGCCTTCTGGGCCGACACAGCCGACGTCGACAGATGGTGGAAGACAGACAGTGCGAGAAGGATCGAGTCCCACGATGGAGCCTATGTCGGTACACGTCACCGAGATGCTACAACGACTAAGTAACCGAGTTGACACTTTTTCGACTGAGCTATCTCAACTGCGTGACCACGTCGACAACGGTTTCAGACATTTTGAAGGACGAGTGAACAGAAGCCGAGAAACGGAGAATTTTCTTCGAGGAGAACAATTGAGATCGGAGAGGACGCGAGAGATGCCAAGCATGATGCCGAACGATGTCAAACCAGCCAAGATCAAGAGCATCGCTACGACTAACATCGACGAGCTGAGAAACTGGTTCCGACATGCACGAGGGTATCTACGGTATCACAGCGTTAACCCTGAAGAGCAAAGAGGAGTGTACTGGGTATCTGGCTTTTTGGAAGGACCACTATCGAAGTGGTGGTACTCCCAAGTTGCGCAGACTGGAGATGAAGTCGGTGGAGGATTTTCCGGAGTTTCTGAGATGGAGAAATCCTTAATTCAGGAATTCTGCGGAAGAACACCGGCGGAACAAGCGAGATTGAATTTGGATAAAGCGCGACAGAAAACCACGGTCCTGAAGTATGCAAACTATTTTCGAGAACAATTATTGGAGCTTCCTCACCGTCATGAAGAAGATAACGTACATGATTTCCAGCGCGGTTTGAGACCCTCGATTCATAAGGAGGTTGCCCTGAAAAACCCTAAGACCCTACACGAGGCGATTCAAGCAGCTCTGCGAGCGGAGGCAGCGGAGACCAAGATTGAGACGACCCAACGTTCGACAAGCCGACTGAACGCCATCGAAGAAGACAGCGACTTTTCAGAGGCAGCGGAGGAGATCGACAGTGAGTCGGAGGAAGATTCGCATGGCGCGACCGAAGAAAAGCCGCGGGAGCTGTACGAGATTAGACGCCTCACTCAAGAGGAGGTCGACAGATTTAAGAAGGAGGGCAAGTGCTTCATTTGCCACAAGAAGGGACACATCGCTATCGACTGCCCAGAGAGAAAGAACAAGAAGAACGACAGAACGAAGAAATCCCGGCCGGGAAAGTGAGACCTGAGTCGGCAGCTCGCGGCAAGCTGCATGATGAGGTTTCGTCTCCTACAACGACTCAGGAAGAGACCAGAACAGAAGAAGTACGAGACCCGTTACCTCAAACGACATTGAGGCCAGTCTTTAGGGGCAAGGACTTTAGCGATTGGATGATGAATAGGGAGTATTTCCTGAAGTACTCTCAGACCTACGGACCTTTCGACTTAGATGGAGCTAGCGATAATGACGGCCTTAATTCTCAAGTGGCGGAGGATTTTTGCTGTCCGGCGCGCCCATTTCAGGAGAGAGATTTACAGAAGTACCGGAGAATTTGGCTAAATGCGCCATTTAATGAATTAGAAGATTTTTTGGGCCATTATTTGCGGAGTAAACTGCTTCATCCCCATCTGAGAGCGGTTATAGTGGTTCCAAAATGGAGGGCAAAACCATGGTTCAAGCTGCTGCGAAATTTCCGACTTGTCGACGAGCTGGCGGCGAAAGAACATGTGTTTACCTGCCCTACGAACGACGGAATAGAAGGAAGAAGGCAAGATGTTGGACCGACAAGATGGACGACGCAAGTCTACGTCGACGACACCGATCGAGTTCGATTTCTGCCTCAGAACCTACAGAATCCCCCGAAGACCTACTGGACTCACTCGACGACTCTTGTTACCGATGGCCGACGAGTGTTACTAGCGAAAGAGGACACTGGCATGGTATGGTTTCCTGGTGGCAAACAGGAGATTGAAGACGCGACCCCGGAATGCACAGCAGTGCGAGCTCTTACGGAGACAACATGGATTTAAGGTGAGCGAAACAAATTTACGCCTTTTAGGGACGGAGTCTTCCGGACAGAATAAGCGCTACGTGTATATCGCTCGCGTTCGACCCGGATCGATACCGGACGCTACGTCAACTTCTCAGGCAGTATGGGCTACCTGGAAGGAATTAATTTCGGCACGGCGTACGGGTTATCTAGTTCGTGGAGACCAGCAGTTCCCTCTTCGTTACGAGACTTTTGGGAAACCGATCGACGGGTGGATGAACAAGAACGTCCGACTAGAAGACAGTGTTCCTGCGACGCTACATGTATCCACAACCCAGTCTGGAACAAGTCTGTTAGTGTTGGGAGGCACCTTACGCGGACATCGATGCCGTATTTTGGTTGACTCTGGCGCTTCGGAAAATTTTTGCAAGGCTGAGTGGGTACGGGAGCATCACATCCCGACGGTTACTGGAGAGAAATACCGGATAAAATTGGCAGATGGTAGTACAACTACGACTCGCCAGCGACTACGGAATGAAGTGCTCACAGTAGGGACCCTGGATATACGTCTGGACGCAATTATGACAGAACTGGATAAATTCGACATCATCCTCGGTCAACCTTGGTTACAAGCCGTCAACCCGGATATAGATTGGTCTACTAAAACGATTCGCGACCGTAAAACTGGCGAAGCTATGGTGTCTGGCGACGAGTACACCGTACATGTGACAGTACATCACTTGGAGGCGGATGCGATGGCAAAGCTGCTTAGACAACAACCAGCAGACCTCTTCGTGATTGGACTACGAGAAGTACAAGACGCGGTCGACGACATCAACTGATCAACAACCTGAGTGGACGACTTCGTTACGAGATTCCCTGAATGAGTTTACGGACATCATCAAGGAGCCTGACGGTCTACCGCCAACTCGCGAGTGCGACTTTGAAATTAATTTGGAGTGCGATGAACCACCTAAGGAGCGAACGTACCGTATGTCACCAGCAGAACTCCGGGAGGTTCAGGTACAGTTACAAGACTTACTCGCAAAAGGCTGGATTCGTCCGTCTAAATCTCCGTACGGTGCCCCGATTTTATTTGTACGCAAGAAGGATGGTACCATGCGCATGTGCGTAGACTATCGGAAACTCAATGACCTTACGAGGAAAGACCGAACACCGTTACCCCGGATTGATGAATTACTCGACTCGCTATATGGGGCTCACTATTTCAGCACGCTGGACCTGTATAAAGGCTATCATCAAGTTCGAGTCAAGGAGCGCGACATACATAAGACAGCATTCCGAACTCATTACGGATTGTTCGAGTACTGCGTTCTACCCTTTGGACTTTGTAACGCCCCAGCTGGATTCCAAGCGATGATGAATCGAGTTTTGGCCCCGTATCTTGGCAAATTCTGCGTGGTATATTTGGACGACGTGCTGATCTACAGTAAGACGGCCGACGAACACCTCGAGCATATTCGACTCGTGTTACGAGAGCTGCAGCGACACCAGTTGCATATCAAACTCTCTAGGTGTTACTTCGGACGATCGAGCGTCAATTTCCTTGGGCATGTGGTGGAAGCTTGTCAGATCCGGATGGACCCCGACAAGGTGGAGGCAGTACAGAATTGGCCCCGACCGAAATCTGTGACTGAAGTACGTGGATTTCTGGGACTTGCTGGATATTACCGGAGGTTTATCAACCAATTCGCAACCCTAGCAACCCCATTAACGGACTTGACCAAGAAGACACCGGAATTTCGCTGGACTCCTCAAGCTGAGTCAGCATTCGAGCAAATTAAAGGCGCGATGGTACGTGCACCAGTATTGGTATTTCCTGACACTTCTCCTAATGCAAGGTACACACTATACACAAATGCTTCCGGATTTGCAGTAGGAGCTGTGTTGTTACAAGACCAAGGTATTGGATTACAACCTGTTGCGTACCATGCTCGAAAGATGAACAAGCATGAGGTACACTATCATGTCTACGAACAAGAGCTACTGGCAGTTCGCGACGCTCTACTGAAGTTCCGTTGCTACTTAGATGGCGCGGCGGAATTTACAGTAATTACGGACCATGACACGTTGCGACACTTCTTTCGGCATCGCGATTTGTCTACTCGACTGGTGCGATGGCTTCAAGTTTTAGCACCTTACCATCGACAGATGGACATCGTATACAAGAAGGGAGCAGTCAACCATGCAGACGCTCTGTCTCGCCGACCTGACCTGAAGGACTCATTACAATAGATGCAACTGTTACGCGATTGGACCAACGACGAAGCAGAATGCGAGTTACACGCGCAGATTTTTTCCCTGGAATCCCGGTTACATCCTGACTTTGGACTTCATGCGGAAATCAAAAGCGTTTATGACTCGGACAAATATCTGCTTACCCGGAAATCTCTGCCTACATGGCTGGTACGTCAATCTAATGGACTCTTGTACGCCTACGGGACAAGACTGTATGTTCCGAACGTCTCTACATTGCGATCAAGAGTACTGTACGAACTACACGACGCACCGACCGCGGGACACCCTGGTATTATTCGACTATTGGCAGCAGTGACCCGGACGTTTTGGTGGCCTAACATGAAGCGGACAGTACAACACTATGTACGCAGCTGTGTTATATGTCAACGCAACAAGGGAGCGCGACACAAGCCTTATGGACTCCTTCAATCGCATGAGGTACCGACCAGGCCCTTTGAGCATGTATCGCTTGACCTGATTACGGACCTTCCTGAGTGCGATGGGTATGATGCTGTGGTGGTATTCGTCTGTATGCTTACGAAACGGACGATTGTCGAGCCAATTACGAAAACGATTACAGCGGAACAATTAGCAAAAGTTATGCACCGCGCTGTTTTTCGGCATTTTGGCTTACCACGGAAATTAATATCCGATCGAGATCCCCGGTTTATGAGCGACTTCTGGGAAACCCTATTTAGGGCTGTTGGCACCAAGCTTAATATCTCTACGAGCTATCATCCCCAGACAGATGGCCAAACCGAACGAGTAAACCAGACATGGGAGCAAGTCATACGATGCTATGTGCACCCCTTGCACGACGACTCGGCTCAACACCTTACCAACGTGGAGTTCGCGATCAACGCAGCGGTTTCTACGTCAACGACTATGTCTCCATTTAAGGCGACGCTAGGATTCGAGCCGACATCTCCAACGACGGCTACATTTGAAGATAACGAGCCTAGCCGTACTTTACCGGAGCAAGTGAAGATTCTGGTCGAGATGCACAGATTTGCCCACGACTGCGTCAAAGCAGCCCATGCACACATGCAAGATGCTGCAAATCGGCACCGGTTACCAGTACCTTTTACACTTGGCGACAAGGTTAAGCTCAAGGCGACAAATCTACGGTTTGTACAATAGCCATGTTCTAAACTACGCGACCGCTACATTGGACCGTTTCTCATTACGGAGGAAGTTTCCCCGGTTTCATTTCGGCTTAAGCTACCCCCTGGAGTACGGATTCACGATGTTGTACACGCCAGTCTACTGGAAAGATGGCATTCAGAACCAGAACATGCCAACAGTGCGCAGCCAATTCCGATTGTGCACGATGCGAAGCGATTTGAAGTCGACAAAATACTCGACGTGGCTTTTAACTCCAATGGCACGGGACTTTTGTTTAAGGTCCGCTGGGGAGCACCGTTCAACGTACCTAGCGAGGACACTTGGGAACCCATGCGAGGAGTCAACCACTTAAACATCTTTTCCGAATTCCTTCGAACGGATGTTTATCGAGAATTTTCTGGCACCCCTCACTTTGTCAGATTTCGCAATCGCTGGCCTGCAAGAACCCCCAAGAAGCCAAGACCCTGAGTATTGCACAGCGAGGACGCTGGTGCTTAAGGAGGGGAGAGCGTCATATCGTAGCCATTTAGCTAGGTGCTAGTATCTGACATCATTTATTTCCTCTAAATGGTACCTGTATCTTAGCGATATTCAGTGACTCTTTTATTGTCATCACGGCAGTACAACTGTATCGCCGTATTTTCCCTCGACAGTACAGAGTTACTAGCAGTATCTCTTCTAGATAGTTCTTTTCTAGATAGTTCTATGAGCTTGTGCGATAAGGTTAGGTAGACGGTACAGATAATCTCAGATAATCTGTATCACTAGTAATAGTTTGGTTTAGTTAGCAGATATCACAAGCTACAGGTTCTAAGCCTGTTTCTAGAACACCTGAGGTGTGGATATTTAAGACGGGGACTTACTGGTAGTGGAAGAGACCGGTACAGAATAGAATTACGCCACACCCAGATTGTAAGAAACCATGTTCCTAAGACAATCTTACTAATTCTCTCTACGCTGTATAATTAGATCCAGAGATTAGGTTCTACTATTAGTCTAAGGTTGCCAACTTAGCCTAACCAAAGTAGCACCTCACACCACCGGCCCCTAACAAGCAGCATCACATTCCGTAGGTACATGGCGACGCAGTTTCTGAGGGTGGGAGCGTGGACGAGTACACCACGCATGTATCTGCTAATTCGACCAAGACCGCGTACATCGACCCGCGCGACTAGATCGACTTACTCCCACGAGCGTTCAACGAAATTTTATCGCATGTCAACGCATCTATACCGGGCATGTGGACGCCTTGACACGACGAGACGGACAGGTTCCCAACCGAAGAAAAACGAATTTCCTCCCGCGTCGAATATCGACACCTACCGTGTTATGGCCTTTACTCTGCGGCCGCGGACGCGGCGCTTGAAACAACTATGGCAACGATTCGTTCGACAACCGCTACCGCAGCGGAAAGAGCGCACACTTGGGATATCTACGACGCGGCCGTTCGGACACACAAGGTTGTCACGCAAGCCGTCGAGTCGCGACTTACCTATATTCGCCGCTTCAAGTGCAAAAAGGCCCTTACGGGAGAGGAGCGAGTCGCCCAACGCCTTGTGTACTCCCACTTCTTCGACTCACAAGCTGCCGACCGCAGCGCCAACGGCATTGACGGACTTCTCGCAGCCCTGGAAGACAAACGGATCGAAGCTAGTCTCCACGCGGGCGCAACAACTTAAGCCGCTCAAAATTTTAAGCAGCCGACGCCCGGCCGGGGCGACAGGGGCAACCCCGACAAACCTACCACGAGGCCGGACAAGAACCACAAGGACAAGGACAAGGACCTCAAGGACAAGGTGAAACGCGAGAAGCGCGAGAAGGACAAGACAAGCCAACAAAAAGTCCGAGCCCGAGGCAAAAGGAGCGCGCTTCGTCCACGCCCAAGCATGGGAGCCATATACCTACAACGACTACGTTTCGAGACTCTTCCTAGTGCCCAAACCGGGCGTAAACCAGTGGCGGCTAATCTGCGACCTCCGCCCACTCAACAAGTTATTGCGTGCGAAAACGACTCAAGATGAAAACGCTATTGGGAGTCAAATACCTAACCCGAAAGGGGGACTACATGTTCACCTTCGACCTACAAGATGGGTTGTACGCGTTGAGCATCTACCCATCGGACCGATACTACTTCACCGTAAACGTACGCGGACAACTCTACAGACTCGTGGGGCTACCTATGGGGTGTCCTTATCCCCTTTTTATTTTTGCAAGATGACGCTAACTTTCGTAAACTTCCTTTGCGCCCCGGACCCCGAACAACCTATCGCGCCGGAAAGTAGCTGCACAAAGACATACCTCAGACGAACGCGGTGGTGCGGCGCTTGGATTCTACCCTACGTCGACGACTTTTCGCGATTTGCATCGACAGAGGAGGAGGCGCTCACCTCACGCCACCGCATGGCCCAGCTGTTCGACTAGCTCGGTCTCCTCCGCCACCCCACCAAGGACTTCTTGACACAAGCGCAAGTCGGACACCACCTAGGTATCGATATCAGCACACCGTCATGAAACTTCTACGCACCGGAGCAAAAACTCACCAAGATTGCGCAATAGGGCCATACACGTCATCGGGAGAGCTACTCGGAACGCGCGTTGGCTGCCCGTAAAGGACCTTCAGTCACTTGCATGCAAAGCATAATACCTTTTCTTGGCAATTCCGTCGGCTAGATTCTTCCTCCGAGAACTTCACTCCGTCGTTGGCGAGAAGTGGGGAGGCCTCTTTCGGTTTGCCCCCCACCTACGACGCGATATGTAGTGGTGGACAAAGGTTCCTAGCCAGTGCAACGGCAAGCCCATTCGAGACCGCGTACCTACACACGGACATCTCCGGTTATGGATGGGGTGCGGTAGTGAACGAAGCTCTAGGACACTGGAGCAAAGAAGACCAACAACATCACATTACCTTGAAAGAGCTTACGGCCGCCCGTCACGCTGTCGAGAGTTGAAAAAATTGGGCGGCCGCAGCGTCCTCTTGCACGAGGACAACGAGGCAATCTGTCACATTCTGACAGGTATGACCTCACGATCACCCGTCATGATGGAGGAACTGTGACGCTTGTGGTGCTTACACGACACGAACAGCATCAACCTCAAGGCACGCTACATCAGATCAGCAATAATCGTCAGGGCCGACAAGCGCAGTCGACACCTCGATGACGACGACATGAGACTAGACTCGGCACTACTTGCGGAACTCTACATGCGGATCGGGCGGCACTCGATCGACCGCTTCGCCTCGGCATTCAACACCCTACTACCCCGCTACAACGCATGATGGAAGAACCCAACGTGCGAAGCGGTGGAGGCACTCCACCTCCCAGACAAAAACGCCGAGAAAATAGCTGGTGCAACCCTCCCTGGCCCCTACTACTCAACCTTGTCCAAAAACTACGACATAGCGGCGCAGCGGCTACAATACTCGCCCCACATTAGACAAGAAAAGTATGGCACCAAGCGCTTAGCGAGATGACTTCCGACGAAATGACCGTCGCCCCCCGTCGCAACTTGTTCCAACCCGGGCGTCGGGCGCTACGCGGTACAATAAGCAGTCCTCCATGGGCAGTCACAGTATTCCGGGCTCCCTTCCGGCATGGCCCTACCTAAAACGAGGAGCTGTGAGTGCTACGTTAGCATTGTTTACGGGACTTCACCGCGACCCAAGAATACCAAACCAACAATGCGGCCGTCAAATACAACCCAAGTACAAGGTCACGGTCATAACCAACACTAACCCGTGGATAGAGACGATAAACCCGTACATGTCCAGAATTCTCGGTTTGGACGCACTCGGCGCGACGACCCTAGTAGCCCTACACTTCGCAGCATGGGCACCTAGCACAACAATAACGATTACACGATAGTACTATCCGCCGGTCCTTTGACTTATGTGACGAACACCGACTCGCGCCACTCGCTGCTAAACCGGCATACCTGGCACGCTACGTCGCGTGGCTAGGGAAACTCGGCACTATCAAGGCCTCGAGTCTTCAACCTTACATGTCGGCAGTCAACTGCTTCTTCAAGGACCACGGACTCGAAGCAATTGCCCTCGGCGACCGGTCATTAAGGTGAGAAAAGGACTAGCCGCCTCACATGTCACGATTGACGACACACTAGTACGGGTACATCTCCCAAGTTCCATCATAGTCAAAGCCCTACGCATGGCCCAAGCCCTACGCCTCCAACTAACGGAGGCTACTACGCGTGCGGCGCTCCAAGCTAGCCCAACACGAGATCAAGTACGGCTCCTACAAGCATGTATTGTTGTGGTACTACTCTACTTATTACATGTCGCGGGGGCTCGGGCATAGAGTGCTTCACAAAGGACCTCGTCGCCTCCGAGGACGACGGAATTCGCTTATACCACCGTACAAGAAAGGGCCAACGCGGAGTGTCCGCGGAGCGTAAACTACTATGTCACCTGCCACCCACGGTGCACACCGATGTGACGAGTACAATCATGCAACAGTACATTGCAGGACATTGTACAGGTACTCGTTACGGATTCCAATTCGTGCTTTTCCACAGGACGGACGTATACTCGTGGGTACGTCGCTACTGCAATATTGTAAGGGTGCTGATGTTACAGTACGACCAGTACCTCCCGGTACGTACAGATATGCATAATTAATCTAACTAGCCACATGACGCGCCATAGCGAGCTCTTCGATGCAGAAGGAGCCGCGTCGTGAAACCCAATGCTAGGCAGGCCGCGTCTCGAGGCAGATGACGACGGTTAGACAGCCCTAACGCCTCACACGTAAGCGTAGCTTGCAGGCGTAATCAATCTGGGGAGAAACCTATTTAAGCCCAGTGCAGTAGAGGGAGGTGACATAACCATTTAACAATTCCATTGTTCACTTACAACATCTACTGCCTAAGTACAGCAGTGAAACATCTTTCACCATTGCCTCTCGACAACATCATTTTGCCATCTTGCAGCGACAGAACTAGACAGACTAGAACAGATTTGTGCTAGCGTTTAGCTTTCAGAGGCTAACCGCCACACTGGTTTCGGAGCTCTTTGGTCGACGCACGCTTTTGTTGCTCGTTGATTCGCTCGACGTTGCGTGATTGATTTGAGATGGCTTCCCTAGGACCCGGACATTACGTGGTGTTGGTAATTCACGTTGAAGGAACTAAACCGTCGGACTTGAAGCTGGTATTACAACGTGAGCCTCGTTCTGGTAAAACTTGGTTCCCAGCTGGCTCTGTCTTACCTAACGAAGAGCATGTCGACGCTGCTGTTCGTGAGTTACACGAGGAGACCGGTGTTGTTCTGACACCGGATGATTAAACGCTGTTGAGTGGTGATCCTGTCCTAGTTACGCTACCTCGAGGACGACATCTTGTCTACGTGTACTCGGCTTCTATTCCTGTCCTGTTTGCTACGAACAACTTACGCACACCTGCTCATGTTGAGCAGGCTATTTTAGCACAGTCGACAGTTAATCCGGATGGTACTTACGTCGTCCCGGAAACAATCAATATTGACGGTCTGACCCTTACGCCCGCTCAGAAGGGGTTACTTCGTGCTGAGAAGCACAAGAGTGAGTTACTTCACTTTGGTTACGTGAATCAATGGGAATCTTTTCTCCGAGCAGTCTACCAACACGTTCCAGTCATGCAAGACGACACGACTATCCCGAGACAGTTCCACATGTACTCCCGGTTTACGACGGTCGATTTTGGTCCTGTTTGGCTCTTAATTCGCGGACACATCAACCGACTGACTGGTGAAGGGCCTACAGATTTACGAGTGGGAATGCCGATGCCTACCCACAACCTGGCTGGTCTATATGTTACCCTCACGGAGACCCAGCGTAAGGCTGCAATTAATTCACCTCTACAGAATGGCCGTATAGCTAATGAACTGGAGGATTGGCTTGAAGCTCAGCCTCAGCGTTTTCTCATGCTTGGGATTACGCCTGATTCGTACGACTCAGTTATATGGGTTACTTCACAGTTCTCTGGACACCTGAATGGGTGGTGGCTGAACCGGAAAACTCAGGCTCCTATTCCATCTACGTACAACGAGCTTGTTACGGAGTTAAGCAATTCAACATTTCTTCCGAACATTAAGGACGACGCAATTAACGCTTTGCTCAGCTTTACGCAGAGCAACACGATGAGTTACGCGCTCTACACTAAGCAGTACAACGACTACTTACGTCGGTCTCGTCAACACATGACAGCTGATGTTCATTGTGTGCGCTTCATTAACGGCTTAGCGAACTCTACGTTGAAGAACCATGCGAAGTCACACCGAGCTCAGAAGGGGTACCAGATTACACTGGTGGAGCTGCAAAACTTCTTGAAAGACGTCGTTACAGACTCGCCGGAACTCGGCAATACGAGGTCAACTGCTGGTCCATCTCCCCAGCAGACGCGCAAGCGCAACCATGAAGACCCTCTCGAAGAAGCCTCTAACATCTTGAAGCGTAATAAAGGTGGCCGTGGTCGTGGCCGCGGACGTGGACGAGGTGGAGGCAACATTGGTGGACGTGGTCAAACATCTGGCCGCGATGATTACAACACGCTCGCAAAAGCGATGACACCTGAGGAGCGTAAGCGTCACATGGACGAGGGACTCTACTTCAATTGCCACAAGAAGGGACACCGACTGTTCCAATGCCCGGAGTGGAAGGGCAAGGCACCGATGGAATCTAAGAAGCAATGATGGTGGCAAGGCTGTTCTACCAGCGAACTGGAGCAGCCGGCTACATATACTATTCGTTCTGAAACACTGTTAGCGACAGAGGTCGTCGAAACACCTTCGGCATCTCCATCGACTACAGTCGCGACATCTGCAACGCTAGTAGCAGGTCGTCGTCGTCAGACTAAGCAGAGACAGAGTCGTACACCTGTAACAAGACGTTCAATTGATTGGAAACTCGCTGACTCAGTTTTTGACCCTCTACATGCACGATTCAACTTCACATTGGAGGGATGTGCTGATGATGAAGGTCTAAACTCGCACATTGACTTACCTCACTGTTCGCCGAGTGACTCGATTCTAGACAGAGACTTGACAGGAAAACGGGTGTTCATCAACCCACCTGTCAAAGTTGAGGGGGCAATAAGGAATGCTTACACTCGGTGAGTGACACTGCATGTCATCTCACCCTCAGCAAGTGCCTAGCACTTGCCTATCACAGGACACGCACTCACCTTGTGGTGAGCACACGCCAACATATATTCTGAGCCTTTAGATGATATCTAACGCTCAGCAACTTGCCACCATCAGCAACCTAATCCTCTCTATTGTTGATTGGCTTATCATCTCATAGTGCTGAGTCATAGCCGTACTATCACGATGCTACTTGACCAACATTGCTGTGTAGCAACTTGATTATCACACAAAACCATGTCTCGCAACACTCCCCCTTGCTACGCAGGCAATCCCATGATGGCATTGCACAACTTGCTATGCCTTGCACTCACTAATGGCTTGGGAAGCACATCAGCAAGCATGTTCTCCGTCGCACAATATTGCACCTCGATGTCTCCGCTCTCCATCTTCTCCCGACAGAAGTGGTACCTCACGTCCATGTGCTTGCTGCGTCCGGTCGTCATGCTATTCTTGCTGAGTGCAATACAACTCTGATTGCCCTCGTGAATTGTGATGGGAGACCCGGAGTCTTGGTGAAACTCGTGGAGTAGTTGCTTCAAAAACATCGCCTCCTGAGTGGCCGCAGTCAGCGCCATATACTCTGCCTCCGCTGTCGACAACGCCACAGTTTGTTGCCGCTGGCTTTTCCAACTCACCGCTGCACCGTTGAGCATGAACACATACCCCGTGCGAGAGCGCCGCTCGCCAATATCACTCGCGTAGTCAGAATCTGACCATCCTACCACCTTTGATGAGGGTGCGCCACCGTACATCAACACCGACTCTGCGGTCCCCTTGAGGTAGCGAAGCACCCTCTTGGCTTGCTCCCAATGTGACTGAGAGGGGTCGGACATGTACCTACTAAGGTGGCTAACAGCCATGGTGATGTCGGGCCGTGTGCTTACGGAAGCATACAACAAGCTACCGATCAAGCTTTGGTACGGCACTAGACCGGGAGGCAACCTTGATGTCGACGTCTCCACACAATTGCTCAAAGCATCGACCGCCATAGGTGAGCCCACTGGCTTGCAGCCCATCATGTTGAAGCGCTCCAACATATCTAAGACGTATTGCTGTTGTCCAATCCTGATGGTGCGGCTGCCACGATCACGCTCGACTGTCATGCCAAGCAACCAAGACACTGGACCGAGGTCTTGCACGTTGAACCTTTCGCCGAAAGCCGACTTGAACCCAACGATGAAGCTACCCGCTGGTCCGACGATGATGCTGTCGTCCACGTACAACGCCAAGACATAAAGCTCACCCTCCTTGATAAAGACGTAAATGCCGGGATCCACCTTGGATTGGGTAAAGCCATACTCCTCTAGCCATGCTGTGATGGTCTTATTCCAGTTCCTTGGAGCTTGCTTGAGGCCATACAATGATTTCTTAAACAAGCACACTCGCTCCTCTCCATTGATGTCGAAGTGACGGAATCCTTCCGGCTGCCTCATGTAGATTTCCTCCTCGATATCGGCCTCCAAAAATGCCGTCACCACATCAAGCTGCTCCACCTCCCAATCATTATAAGCAGCAAGCGCGAGCAACGTTCGAATAGAAATCACCCTCACTGTGGGAGCGAAGGTCTCGTGGTAGTCCACACCCTTCTCCTGAGTAAACCCGCGAGCCACAAGTCTTGCTTTGTACCTTGCAATCTGTCCATTGGCATCGCGCTTCAGCTTGAACACCCACTTGGAATCTACGAGTTTGCGACCGGCAGGACAAGGGACCAATGTCCAGGTTTTCCGAGATACAAGTGAGTCGTACTCGCTCTTGATAGCTGCCTCCCACTCCCCCGATTGGGGACTCCTCAGCGCTTGCTTGTATGACACCGGCTCTTGAACGGTCGGGCTGCTGGCTGACTTAATAGCTGCGGCACTTCCCGCAGTCCATCCATCTCCCGAAGCGCCCGCTGAACGGAGATTATACCTTGGACTGGGTACGCATTGCTGTGGTGCAACAATGGATCGAAGATTATACCTTGGCCGTGGAGTCTCCCCCGAATGCATGTCCCGTTCCTCTTCCGTCGACCCGGAATGCTGCCGCGACTCCCGTAGCGGCGACTCCCCCGAAGGTGTATCCGGTTCTTCGCTACACATGGTGCGCGGGATGCTGTCCTCTTCATCATCATTGCGTTGCTCCGCATTGCTCTCCCCCATGGAGAGGACTGCAGCCTCATCGAACACCACGTTGCGGCTGCTCACCACCCGACGAGTAGCAGGATTGTACACCAACCACGCAGGTGATTCGGAAGCATAGCCCACAAAGACACCCTTCCACGCGCGATCGTCAAGTTTGCGGCGTTGAGACTTGTCAACGTGGACATAGGCCGGACAGCCGAAGACCCGCATGGAGCTCAGATCAGCTCGTCTACCGGTCGCCAAGGTGAAAGGTACACCGCCGGCTCCGCTACTATGCACACGATTGCGGACATGCACCGCAGCGGCCATCGCTAAAGCCCAATACGATTTTAGCAGCGCGGCTTGCCGGATCATTGACTGCGCCATCGGGACCAATGTCCCCCACTGCCGTTCAATACGGCCATGTTGCCAATGCGCGTAAGGGGCAGTGATCTCCACAGCGATGTTGAACTCATCCAAGAGGTTTCGGAAGGCAGCACCTAAGAACACCGTGTCATTGTCCACCCGAAGACGACGAACCGTGTGCCCCAGAGAACGGATGGTAGTCAACATGCGACGGAACGAGGCGGGAGCCTCATCCTTGGAGCGGACCGCATCATGCAGCATGAAACGGCTCCGGAAATCAACCGCACACAAGCTGTACCGCCGTCCTCCCAAGGATGGAACACTCATAGGACCGCAGAAGTCTAAGCCGAGGACCTCAAAGACACCAACGTTCCGGTAAGCCGGCTCACGAAAGATACGGCGGACGTGCGACTTACACACAGCACACGTCTCACAGAAGCCCAACTTCTCCGACGCAGAAAACGCCACACCCTCCACCTGAGTGGCCAAGAGCCCGTCCAATTGCGACTCGCCAAGGTGACCGAGTCGGGAATGCCACAACCGTTTTTCCGATGGCGCAGTGGCGACCGAAGCGGTAGGATTCAACGAAGCAACCCGCGCCGGCAACCACACCAATAAATGCGCGCGCTCCAACGGAACCACCACGCCATCACCATGACCGGCATGAAGACGAAGGTGGTCCACGGGATCAGCTAACACCACAGAATGACCTTGTCGCCGAGCTTGGGTGAGGCTGAAAAGTCGATGGTAAGACCACGACGCACGACGGGATAGCTCAGGAACGTGGAGCACATTCTTTAGCGTGGCAGGAATCTCCTCTCCATCTTCAGCCTTCACAATGATTCGGACCGAGCCCACTCCAACAGCGCGGGCGCTGATACCCTTCACCCAAAGCTGGTCGGTGAGCGCTCGATACTCACAGAAGTCACGGCGCACACTAGTCATGTGATGGCTGGCGCCGCTGTCGGCCAACCACATCCACGTTTCCCCATCGCGCTCGAACATGTGTCGAGCCTCGGAGAATGGCCTCGCAGGGGTGGCTGTCACGTCCATGACCGCCGGAAAAGCAACCGGGGAGTCCATTTGCGCAGAGTTACCTCCGGTGTTGTTGACGGGGCACTCGGACCTGCGATGGCCCTTCTTACCACAGCCATAGCAAACACCACGAAAAATTCTCGCTCCGCCTCTGCCATATGAGGTACGACGAGTAGTCGCAGCTCCTTGAAGAGATTTCAGTTGGTCTTGGAGCTCGGAGACTTGCCGCTTCAAAAGTTCAGTCGTTGAGTCATCATGAGACGCTGCAAAAGCCGTAGGCGTTGGGGGTTCCGTTGAATGTGATTGCGCACGACTCTCGATGCGCATGCCCTTTTGACGAAGATCACGCTTGACGGTATCCATGCTGAGGTCGTGTACGTCCCACGTGTCGGTGATGGAGTGGTATTCGCTGCGCAGGCCCTTCACCAAGTACATGATGACACGCCGGTCGTGGACGACGTCCCCAACTCGGGAAAGCTGTCGTTGCAGTCGAACCAACCGGTTCAGATATTGAATGCCGCTCTCGCCGTCCGCTTGCGGCGTCTCCAAGTCCTGCAATAGTTCCGTACACCGGTAAATACCATCGTCCTCATAATGATTGACTAACGCAGTCCATGCAGTGTGGCCGCAGGTCTTGTCATCCTCGCTAACATTCTCGATAATAGAAAGGTCGTCCTCCGGCAGCGCAAGAATCAATGTGGAGTACATGTCGACTTGTTGTTGAGAGGAAGCGGCACCATCCGACGACAAAGCCGGAGCCCACTTTTGCATCAAGCCAAATGCACGAAAACGTTTCTTCCACACGTCAAAATCTCGTCTCTCCCCACTGAACTTGGGTAGTTTCACGGAGTCCATATCAGGTACGTCGGATGCGCTCGCAAGAGCACCAGAAAATCAGGAAAAATGCCAACAAGAAAAGCACCAAGTACCGGTGAAGAGGCGGGCAACACGGCTCAGAAAAGGAGACGACAAAGGGCTGACCGAAGACGCAATTGTACTCCCGGAGTCTATACAGCCAAGGCAATCAGAAACGAGTCTCAGAAGGTCGGTCAAGTGACGTCGTACATGAGTGCTAGTACACTTGTGGTAAGATGCCTTTCCAAAAATTCAGCCGGACCACTATCGGCTTTCACGAGAAAAGAAACTGGCGGGTGACAAGCTCCGGAAGCGAATAAAATTCCAGAAAGCGCCAAGCTATAACAAAGAAGAGCAAGCCGATCTTCACGTCACACGAGTCGGCGTTCGGGGGTTGAAGCCGGCTCCAAGCGACACAAACAAGTCGCTACCAGCCGGGTATCGAAGTAAAGCTACAAACACAAGCAAGAGCCAGCCACTTTGTGAGCCAGCCGCACCTCACGTATCGTGCGACACCACAAAGGTCTACCACTCTTCGAGAAGCAAGCTCTAGGTTCCAGTCAAGACAAATGACTCCAACAACTAGCATGTGGCGGTTAGCCTCTGAAAGCTAAACGCTAGCACAAATCTGTTCTAGTCTGTCTAGTTCTGTTGTTGCAAGATGGCAAAAGATGTTTGTCGAGAGGCAATTGATGAGAGATGTTTCACTGCTGTACTTAGGCAGTAGATGTTGTAAGTGAACAAAGGAATTGTTAAAAGGTTCTGTCACCTCCCTCTACTGCACTGGGCTTAAATAGGTTTCAGCCCAGACTAGTTACGCCTGTAAGCTTAGCTTACGTGTCAGGCGTTAGTGCTGCTCAACCGTCGTCATCTGCCTCGAGACGCGGCCTGCCTAGCATTGGGTTTCACGACGCGGCTCCTTCTGCATCGAAGAGCTCGTTCTGGCGCGTCATCTGTCTAGTTAGATTAATTATGCTTATCTGTACGTACCGGGAGGTACTGGTCGTACTGTAGCATCAGCACCATTACAATATTGCAGTAGCGACGTACCCACGAGTATACGTCCGTCCTGTGGAAAAGCACGATTTGGTATCCGTAACGAGTACTTGTACAATGTCATGCAATGTACTGTTGCAGGACTGTACTCGTCACACTCGTACCCTCCCCCTCTTGACAGATCAATGAGGCCGCCGCGAGGCAGACCTCCGTGGTTCTTGGCTTCTTTACTGAAGCAGTTACTGGGACTCAGGAATGCGCGCTGGGAAAGCGTGCATGAAGTCAATGTACGCCTGAGTCTTGGCGAACTTGCGCCATTGGGGCGTCCCCAAGAATTCTTGTAACGCAATTGTTCGATGCACCTCGTTCAACCGGTGCCAGACAGGTGGAATGTCGTCATCACTGAAGTGTGTCATGAAGAGTAAATATTTGCCTCGTCGTCCAGGTAGCGATTTGACACACACAGCAGAGATGTGCGAGACGTCAAACTCCTCATCATCTCCTTCAGGTACAGTTACTGGAACAGCTGGTCGTAGCGGAGCGGTGGAGCAGGGTCGCAAGTTGTTAACATGGAACACAAGATGTAAGCGTACTGTTGCTGGAAGTTTCAATCTGTAACTGTGTTTTCCAATCTGCTCCTCCACTGAAAAAGGGCCGAGCTGTCTGTCTCTGAGTTTCCTGTTCGGTTGTCCTCGGAGAAAAAGATTTGCTGTGACGACTGACACCTTGTCTCCCTTAGCGAAGTGTGGCGCTGTAGACGGTTCTGTGCGCGCCTGCATCTCGTCCTTGTGTAGCTGTAACACTGAGCGTACTAGGGTGTGTACTTCCTGTAACAATCTCAATCGTTCTGTTGCGTCTTGCGAGATTGGAATCGACGGTCGCATGCTGAAGAGCAGGTCAGGAGGCTCCTCAGGAGAAAAACCAAAGTTAGCCTCGAATGGTGTGTGCTCAATTCCGAGTGCACGCGAAGCGTTGTACGCAAACTCCACTTGCGGTAGAAGTGTTGACCAATCAGAGCCATCATAGCAACAGAAGCAACGAAGAAGCTGCTGAAATGTGCTGTTCACACGCTCTGTCAATCCGTCTGTTTCTGGGTGTCGGCTGGTAGACATGTTCAGACGCGTACCAAGGCGTCTCCAGAGTGTCTGCCAGAAAGCGCTGACAAATTTTGGGTCACGGTCGCTGATCAGTACACGGGGCAGTCCGTGTAAGCGGTAGACTCCCTGTAAAAACAAAGTGGCAGTTTCTTCGGCAGTAATCGACTCTGTACATGGCAGAAAATGGGCCATTCGAGTTAGATGGTCTACCACAATCAGCACACTGTTAAAGCCGTTGCTCTCAGGCAAGTGTGTCAGGTAGTCAAGACCAACTGTGTGCCACGGTCTGGGTGGAACAGGTAATGGGTAAAGAGTCGCAGCCATCTGCGGTCGAATCTTTGCTCGTCGGCACACGACGCAGCGTTCACAAAAATCTTTCACGTCTTGGCGGATTCGTTTCCACCAGAATCTGTCGAGTGCTTTAGCAAGAGTGCTAGCAACTCCTCTATGACCAGCTGACGAACTTTCGTGCAGCTCTGTGATCAATCTCAGTCGGAGCTCAGAGTTCTGTGGAATACAGAGGCGATTGAGACGCCAAAAGTACCCGTCTCTGGCTTCTATCCGGCTGTCTCTTGTCCACTCACCATCGTCCCCATAAAACGAATCTCGTGAGAACCCCTCGCGAATGAGATCAGCGAACTCAGGGCTCAACTGCAACGCTTCAACAGTCAGTGAATTTAACTGTGCGTCTTCAAACAGCAGGTGGGACTTCCGTCGTAATTCTCGATCTGACGGAACCTCGCCATCCCAAAATAAGGGTACTGTGGCCTGAGGTACGAAGTCTGGACGCCGGCTTAACGGGTCGGCTTCGTTCAGAGCTCCCTTGCGATATGCAAGTGTCATCAAGCCCACAAACGGTTGCAAATCCCGCAGGTATCTTGCTTGCCGCTTGTTCAGCCTGTTGTTCGGTTGCCTGAGCAGATGTCGCAGTGTGTCGTGGTCTGTTACGACAAGGAACTTAGAACAGCCTTCAAGATAGCACCTCCAATGCTTGACAGCTTCGCATACGGCCAAAGCTTCTAAGTCGTACGCAGAGTAAGTGTTACCACGCTCAGCTGGATTCAGCTTACGCGCCCAGTAAGAGACTGGTTGAAGACCGCCTCCTTGGTCTTGCAACAGGACTGCTGCAATCCCCACTGTTGAAGCATCTGTAGCTACGGTGAACGTCGCGTCCGAGCCGACCTCCGGAAGGATCAGGCATGGCGCGGAAATGAGCCGTAACTTGAGAGTCTCGAAGGCTTCCAAACAGGCAGGCGTCAGCGTAACCTTCTGTGGCTGGGACTTCCGCAGTAAGTCCGTCAATGGAGCCGTAAGGTCGCTAAAATGGTGTATAAATCTCGCATAGAAGTTGCAGAACTGTACGAAACTGCGAACCTCCTTCTGCGTCTTGGGCACTGGCCAGTCTGCAACGGCCTCGACTTTCTTTGTGGAAACCGAAATTTTCCCGGCTGACACAGTGTAGCCCAGATACTCCATTTCTTGCAATCCGAAGAAGCATTTCTTAAGGCGTAATTTCAGCCCTTCCTCCTTGAATCGCTGTAGCACTAGACGCAGGTGCTCCAGGTGCTCCTCCAGAGTTTGACTGTAGATACAGACGTCATCCAGGTAGACTGTCACGAACTTGTGTAAAAAGTCGCGAAGAATGTCGTTCATCATCCTCTGAAATGTAGCTGGTGCGTTGCACAGCCCAAACGGCATGGCGACCCATTCCATTAAGCCATCAGGGGTCTGAAAAGCCGTCTTGTGAACGTCCTGATCACGCACTCGAACTTGCCAGAATCCAGAAGCGAGGTCGAGGTGTGTGTAAAAATTCGCGTCTTTAAGTTCGTCCAGAGTGTCGTCCACACGCGGTAGCGGGTAAGCATCTTTACGCGTAACCTCGTTAAGACCACGGTAGTCAATGCACAGACGTAGCGAGCCATCAGCTTTTCGCACAAAAAGAATTGGCGAGCCGAACTCACTGTAGCTGGGTCGTACTAAACCAGCTTCAACCGCGTCTTTGAGCTGTCGATTAAGCTCAGCGCGTTCTGCGGGTGACAATCTGTTCAGACGTTGGCGTCGCATTGGGCCAATTGTTTCAATGGGATGATCCCACTGTCGGCTTACAGGTGGAGAGTCGACAGGTTGCAGTAACTCCGGAAAGTCATCGAAGAGTAACGACCGGAAGTTGTCACGTTGTTCTGCTGTTAGTTCCTCTCCAGCGTGAAAATCTGTCGTTTGTTCAGCGGCTGACGTTAGTTCAATGACGTAAAAATCAGCATGGCGTCCCCTGCTGCGGCGCGTCTTGCGCATAAGTTTCTGTACTTTAGTAGACGACAAGAGTAGACACTCAGGGCGTCGTTCCTCAAGTGTGGTCTCCACTGCTGTGCCGTCCATTAGTGTAAAAATTCTGGTTGTACCAAATTGTAAAGAGGCCTGTTCGTCATCAAGCCATGGTAAACCCAGGATCAAATCAGCTGTGCGTAAATCACGTAAGACGTTGAAAGTCCGTTGAAACTCGTGTTGAGCCAGCTCAAAAGTGACGTCACAGACTGTCGTAGAAGTCACTCGTTGTCCGTTAGCGAGTCGAACTGGAGTCTTACTTGCAGACTTCCGAGTCTGTAAAGCAAAGGGTCGTACAAAGTCCTCTGATACAAAATCAAGTGTTGCAGCGCAGTCCACTAATGCAGAAATTTGTTGTCCGCCATCAGGAGTTTTCACAGTCAGCTCAGTTTGAATTAACGAGCGAGCTTCCGTGAGGTCAGTCAGTAGTGTTGTAGCTGGCGAAGAAAATTGTCGCAGCGTAGCGATGGACTGTTCCGAGTCGTCTGTTGGTACAGGTATCGAGTCGGGTTGATCAGGTGCTGTAGGTTCTGGTGAGTCGTTAAACGCACAATCTGCGTCGACTAACCACAGTTGTACAGGCCAAGGGGCTGGAGCAACCACCTCCTGTTGCGCTGGGTTCTCCAGTGACTGACGTGTAAAAAGCTGTGTTCTTGCTGGGAATTCTTGATAGAGTTTCCTGTGCTTAGTCACCTGAGTAAATTTCGCCCACTTTGGTAGTACAAATACAGCCATCGTAGATGTCGGAGATGTTCGACGACAATCCTCAAAATGCTGCGCAATCTGCTCAGCTAGCTCCCAGGGTGGATTGATGAACACCCGTTCTCCTGTTAAATCTCTCTCTAGAATCGAGTCACTCGGCGAACAGTGAGGTAAGTCACCGTGCGAGTTAAGACCGTCATCATCAGCACATCCCTCCAACGTGAAGTTGAATCGTGCATGCAGAGGGTCAAAGACTGAGTCAACCAGTTTCCAATCAATTGAACGTCTGGTTACATGTTTACGACTCTGTCTCTGCTTAGTCTGACGACGACGACCTGCTATTTGCGTTACAGGTGTCGCAACTGTAGTCGATGGAGATGCCGAAGGTGTATCGACGACCTCTGTCGCTAACAGTGTCTCAGAATGAACAGTAGATGTAGCCGGCTGCTCCAGTTCATTTGTAGAACAGCCTTGCCACCATCATTGCTTCTTAGGTTGCATCGGTGCCTTGCCTTTAAACTCCGGGCATTGGAACAAACGGTGTCCCTTCTTGTGGCACTTGAAGCAGAGGCCCCCATCCATGTGTCGCTTGCGCTCCTCAGCTGTCATTGCATTTGCGAGTGAATTAAAATCTTCGCGTCCAGATGTCTGACCACGTCCACCATTGTTGCCACCACGACCACCATTGTTACCACCTCCACGTCCACGTCCGCGGCCACGTCCACGGCCACCTTTGTTACGTTTCCAAATGTTAGAGGCTTCCTCAAAAGGGTCCTCAAGGTCGCGCTTGCGTGAAGGCTGGGCAGATGGTCCAGCAGCAGACCTTGCATTGCCCATATCCGGCGAGTCTGTCACGATGTTATTCAAAAAGTTTTGCAGCTCCACTAGCGTAGTCTGGTATCCTTGTCGAGCTCGGTGTGACTTAGCTAGTTTCTTGAGTTCGTGGTTCGCCAGGCCATTGATGAAGCGTACACACTGGACCTCTGCTGTCAGGTTTTGACGGGACCGACGTAAGTAGTCGTTGTACTTTTTAGTGAAGAGCGCGTAACTCATCGTGTTGCTCTGCGTAAAGCTTATCAAAGCGTTAATTGCGTCGTCCTGAATGTTCGGAAGAAACGTCGACTTGCGTAACTCCGCAACAAGCTCGTTGTACGTAGATGGAATTGGAGGCTGATTTTCCGGTTCAACCACCACCCACCCAGGTGTCCAGAAAACTGTGAAGTAACCCAAAACACTGCATCGTACGAGTCAGCAGCTATCCCAAGCATAAGGAAACGCTGAGGCTGTGCTTCAAGCCAATCCTCCAGTACGTTAGGTTCCGCACCATTCTGGTACGGTGAAGTAATAGCAGCCTTACGCTGAGTCTCCGTGAGGGTAACAGTAAGTCCAGCAAAGTTGTGGGTAGGCATCGGCATTCCCACTCGTAAATCCGTAGGTCCTTCACCAGTCAGTCGGTTAATGTGTCCGCGAATCCGTAGCCAAACAGAACCAGAGTCGACCGTCGTAAACCGGGTGTACATGTGGAACTGTCTCGGGATAGACGCGTCGTCTTGCATGACTTGAACATGTTGTGTGATTGCTCGATAAAAAGATTCCCAATGAGTCACGTAACCAAAGTGAAGTAACTCACTCTTGTGCTTCTCAGCACGAAGTAACCCCTTCTGAGCGGGCGTAAGTGTCAGACCGTCAATGTTGATGGTTTCCGGTACGACATAGGTGCCATCCGGATTAACTGTCGACTGTGCCAAAACAGCCTGCTCGACCTGAGCAGGTGTACGTAAGTTGTTCGTAGCAAACAGGACAGGAATAGAAGCCGAGTACACGTAGACAAGCTGTCGTCCTTGAGGTAGTGTAACTAGGACAGGATCACCACTCAACAGCGTCAAATCATCCGGTGTCAAAACAAGACCGGTCTCCTCGTGTAACTCGCGAATCGCAGCGTCGACAGGCTCTTCGTTAGGTAAGACAGAGCCAGCTGGGAACCAAGTTTTACCAGAACGAGGCTCACGCTGAAACACCAACTTCAAGTCCGACGATTTAGTTCCTCCAACGTGAATTACTAAAACCACGTAATGTCCAGCTCCTAGAGAAGCCATCTCAACCTAATCAAACAACGTCGAGCTGATCAACGAGCAACGAAAGCGTGCGTCGACCAACGAGCTCCGAAACCAGTGTGGCGGTTAGCCTCTGAAAGCTAAACGCTAGCACAAATCTGTTCTAGTCTGTCTAGTTCTGTTGTTGCAAGATGGCAAAAGATGTTTGTCGAGAGGCAATTGATGAGAGATGTTTCACTGCTGTACTTAGGCAGTAGATGTTGTAAGTGAACAAAGGAATTGTTAAAAGGATCTGTCACCTCCCTCTACTGCACTGGGCTTAAATAGGTTTCAGCCCAGACTAGTTACGCCTGTAAGCTTAGCTTACGTGCCAAGCGTTAGTGCTGCTCAACCGTCGTCATCTGCCTCGAGACGCGGCCTGCCTAGCATTGGGTTTCACGACGCGGCTCCTTCTGCATCGAAGAGCTCGTTCTGGCGCGTCATCTGGCTAGTTAGATTAATTATGCTTATATGTACGTACCGGGAGGTACTGGTCGTACTGTAGCATCAGCACCATTACAATATTGCAGTAGCGACGTACCCACGAGTATACGTCCGTCCTGTGGAAAAGCACGATTTGGTATCCGTAACGAGTACTTGTACAATGTCATGCAATGTACTGTTGCAGGACTGTACTCGTCACAAGCAGCTAGAGGGCCCATAACCTGTCAAAGTTGAGGGGGCAATAAGGAATGCTTACACTCGGTGAGTGACACTGCATGTCATCTCACCCTCAGCAAGTGCCTAGCACTTGCCTATCACAGGACACGCACTCACCTTGTGGTGAGCACACGCCAACATATATTCTGAGCCTTTAGATGATATCTAACGCTCAGCAACCTGCCACCATCAGCAACCTAATCCTCTCTATTGTTGATTGGCTTATCATCTCATAGTGCTGAGTCATAGCCGTACTATCACGATGCTACTTGACCAACATTGCTGTGTAGCAACTTGATTATCACACAAAACCATGTCTCGCAACACCACCATGGGAGTTAGCTGAGCAGATTGCGCAGCATTTTGAGGATTGTCGTCAAATATCTCCGACATCTACGATGGCTGTTCTTGTACTACCGAAATGGGCGAAATTTACTCAAGTGACTAAGAACTGGAAACTCTACCAAGAATTCCCAACGAGAACACAGCTTTTTACTCGTCAGTCACTGGAGAACCCAGCGCAACAGCTCCTTGGCATGTACAGCTGTGGTTAGTCGACGCAGATTGTGCGTTTAACGACTCGACAACACCTGCAACATCTGATCAACCCAATTCGGTACCTGTACCTTCAGACGGTGCGGAAGCGTCCATCGCTACGCTGCAACAATTTTCTTCGCCAGCTACAACCCTACTGAGTGACCTCACGGAAGCTCGACCGTTAATTCGAACTGAGCTGACTGTGAAAACTCCTGATGGCGGACACCAAATTTCTGGATTAGTGGACTGCGGTGCGACGCTTGATTTTGTTTTTAGAGGACTTCGTACGACGCTTCGCTTTACAGACTCGGAAGTCTGCGACTAAAACCCCAGTTCGACTTGCCAACGGACAACGAGTGACTTCTACGATAGTCTGCGATGTCACTTTTGAGCTGGCTCGACACGAATTTCACCGGCCTTTTTACGTCTTACGTGATTTACGTACAGCTGATTTAATCTTGGGTTTACCATGGCTTGATGACGAACATGCCTCTTTACAGTTTGGTACAACCAGAGTTTTTACAATGATGGATGGCACAACTGTGGAGACTACGCTCGAGGAACGACGCCCTGAGTGTCTGATGTTGTCATATACTAAAGTTCAGAAACTCATGCGCAAGACGCACCGCAGCAGGGGACGTCATGCTGAATTTTACGTCATTGAACTTACGTCAGCCGCTGAACAACCGACAAACTTTCACACTGGTTTCGGAGCTCTTTGGTCGACGCACGCTTTTGTTGCTCGTTGATTCGCTCGACGTTGCCTGATTGATTTGAGATGGCTTCCCTAGGACCCGGACATTACGTGGTGTTGGTAATTCACGTTGGAGGAACTAAACCGTCGGACTTGAAGCTGGTATTACAACGTGAGCCTCGTTCTGGTAAAACTTGGTTCCCAGCTGGCTCTGTCTTACCTAACGAAGAGCCTGTCGACGCTGCTGTTCGTGAGTTACACGAGGAGACCGGTGTTGTTCTGACACCGGATGATTAAACGCTGTTGAGTGGTGATCCTGTCCTAGTTACGCTACCTCAAGGACGACAGCTTGTCTACGTGTACTCGGCTTCTATTCCTGTCCTGTTTGCTACGAACAACTTACGCACACCTGCTCAGGTTGAGCAGGCTGCTTTAGCACAGTCGACAGTTAATCCGGATGGTACTTACGTCGTCCCGGAAACAATCAATATTGACGGTCTGACCCTTACGCCCGCTCAGAAGGGGTTACTTCGTGCTGAGAAGCACAAGAGTGAGTTACTTCACTTTGGTTACGTGACTCAATGGGAATCTTTTCTCCGAGCAGTCTACCAACACGTTCCAGTCATGCAAGACGATACGACTATCCCGAGACAGTTCCACATGTACTCCCGGTTTACGACGGTCGATTTTGGTCCTGTCTGGCTCTTAATTCGCGGACACATCAACCGACTGACTGGTGAAGGGCCTACAGATTTACGAGTGGGAATGCAGATGCCTACCCATAACCTGGCTGGACTACCTGTTACCCTCACGGAGACCCAACGTAAGGCTGCAATTAATTCTCACCATTGCCTCTCGACAACATCATTTTGCCATCTTGCAACGACATAACTAAACAGACTAGAACAGATTTGTGCTAGCGTTTAGCTTTCAGAGGCTAACCGCCACACCGAGATGATTCAAATGTTATTGTTCTTCGACTGTGTTTGACACACACGACTCTCGGGAGAAAAGTACCCGACTGCTCGCTAGGCGAGCGACGCCTCGGAAAAGCACGAAAAATGGACAGCTAACACACTCTCTAGATGGCTCAATGAGGTCACTTCGGCGATCCGGGAGCACCCGCCATAAGGCTTCAGGTTGACCTCGCACTCCTTTTGTAAAGGATCAGCGACAACCGCCCACATCGTCGGCGTTACGCTACATAAGATAAAGTACTTCGGCGGCTGGTCAACGGAGTCACGCGTCGTCCTTAACTGCATCGACCCGACAACCCTTGCATGACGATTAGAGTGACTCCTCTTCGGCTGGCTAATACCGTGGGGTGGACAACCGACGACGAACAACGCGCCCAATGGCGACAACATGGAAAACGGAGCATCCCCTTCTTTGTAAATGATCGAGGTTTAGATTACACTGGGGCGAGAATAGTCGGGCGTTGCCACGACGTTACAAATTCTAACCACTAGATTACGCATGTCACAGTGGTAAAAACACAGACATGCGTTACCCCAATATGACGCGCCGACACACAAAGGTCGTCCACCTTCTTCCTTTGCTCGAGCACAACTCACGCAACCCTCCCTCCCGATTCCCTCATCAAGTAGCGTACCTACTGGGCCCACGGCCCCTTGCGAGCAAAAAATGTAAGAGATATACACTTTTGGCAAACGGAGCTCCCCCCTGCTTTGTAAACGGCGGGTATTGGTATTGGTACCACCGGTAGTCTTGGATGTAATCAAACATCAGCCCAGAAACACGTGAGAATACATATGCGTGATGAGTACATGTACCAGTACCTTATGCCGGAATGCATTCACGTTTGTTTGCATGTTTGTTTGTTTGCATGTCACTGGAAGGTTTTAGTTGGTGAAACTCCAACACTGGCCTCGTGTGGGGTTAGCGCAGTACGGTACGGTTCTCGTACAATGGTACGTAATGCACTCACACGAGCGTCGCCTACTCGGGAGCATGATCGATGATGAGTTGAGGTTTGTTTCTCAACTTCTGCTCTCAGTCATGCTTGCAAAACGCCGCCTGTAAGGATCCTTAGAGGGTGCCGGTGCGGGTTCTCTGCCAGTCCCATATCCGGCCCGGGGGCGCAAAAAAAAAAAAAAAAAACAGTACAGTTACGGGTACCTGTACCTTATGTTCCAGCATCATCAAGACAAAAAAATTCTTACAAGAAAAAGCAGTGGAGGCGATACAAGACGATACATATGATGATGACAGTTTCGCGACTGGGAGTCAGATTATGCCAAAGATGACACATTGCTTACATTTTACATAAAAAGGCACTAAAACACCTATTTATTCAGAGGTATTATTTCAGCGCTTGAGCAGGTGAGGGAAGGGCGGGTGGAAGGGTGGTGCCCAAAGCCCAGCAGGAACACGTGAGAATATATGCGTGCGGAGTATAGCGAATATGTATAGAATATATGTCGCTACAGGTACCAGTAGTATGTTCCGGCATCATCAAGACGACGATACATATGATGACCAAATGTTTTACAAGAAAAATCAGTGGAGGGCAAGAGTGACAAGAGGATCACGGAATCCAAAGCACAGCAAAAGGAAAGCACTACATTGTGCAAAAATCAGTGGAGGCCACCAAGCAAAAAGATAAATGACTTCCGAAAGAATCTCAGAACTGGCATCGCCACCAGTAGTCAGCGACAGGAAACACTACTCTGAAACTTACGACATAGTCAGCGATGGTTATCGCTTGTGCGTACGTTTCTTGCAGGTACGGACTAGTACGGGCGTCGTTCCGCAACCACAAACGAGGTGCATCAATTACCAGTACTTGTCACTGGATACCATCCACAAAGTCCCTATCGCCAATGGATATTATTTTGCATGTACGGTGCGAACATCCGTACAGGTGCTATTATTGTTCTACATGTGTGATGATTTGCCTTAGTCTTTCTAATCGCTACCCGTACTCGGAGCCCGCTATTTGCAAGGTCATCCTTTATCGCTTGGCGCCCCGCTACGATACGGCGTTGTACGACGGAGTTGCCTTCCGACTCTTGCTGTGGTTGGTACACGGGTACCAAATAGCTTCTTTGCTCTTTTCTTGAGCATCTCCACCGCGGGCTCCAAGGCTCCCCACTACAAGCAACGCGAGGTTAGAGGCGCGACGGACCGGCATCGAGGAGCCCACCACGTCGGCGGCGAATCTTCCCTCCAAGGCACGCCACAGCGCCACCTCGGGCGACTTCCGGTATAGTCCAAGCCACATACCCCCCCCCCCCCCCCCCCCCCCCCCCTTCTTCGACCCGGCGTGTTCTACTTATATTAGGACGCGACACACGTGCCACCCCGGATGTCCGCCGCGGCCACCCGGCCGGGACATAGTCATCGGCGTCCTCCACCGCCACCTCTAGGCCGGTCGCCCGGCGGCGGGGCAAGGTCGCGCCCTATGGCCCCCGCTCCGGGTGACCTTCCGACATCATCACCTACTAACGCTCAAGCGCCTTCGCACGCCTTACGACCTGGACATACACCGTCTCGTTTTTTACCCCCCGCTCCTTTGAGGTGCGTTAGTTGCTCAGCGTCGTTCCCGACCCTTCAAGCGCTATGCGCCCATCTAAACTCCCCCGCGACAACGTGCACTTTTGCGCCCGACAATTGCCCAGTTGTGGATGCCGATCGCCACCTTCTCGCGCCGTGCACTTTTTGCGGACGATACTTTCGGAGCGGTGGCCTTAGTAGACACCTACATTCCTGCTCTCACCGCAATACTACGCCATCCCAACAGCCGGCATACGGTGCTTCGCTCCCGCGTGGTCGGCCGTCCCCGCCGCATCCCCAGTCCTTGCCCCCCGCCGTCCAATGGTGCCTTAATCATGGGGCCACTGGCGGGGAGAACTCTAAAGCCTTCTTCGAGACCTACCTCCTTTCTTTCCGATCTAGTACGTCCTCGAACGGCGTCCCCCCTTCGGTGGTACGCCTCGTCAAGCCGGTCTTCGAGGAACTTGTCGGTTGCGTTTTGTCTTTCCGCGGTAGGGCCACCCAAGGGGCTTCCGCGGAAGCGGCTTGGGCGGCGTTGCTTTTATTTCCGCGCTTAGTTTTGCGCCCCATGGCTGATTTCACTTCTGCGGGGCATCTGCCCCCTGACCCGGTCGCCGATTACCGTGACAACCGCTTAGCCCATTGGGCGTCAGGAGATCTTGATACATTGTTTTCCGCCGCTCGCGCCCACGCATCCCTTACCAATGGGCGGGCACCGCCACCTACCTCACTTCCGAGGGCCGGTACCGACCCCATCTCCCCTTCGCAACCCTTTCATAACGGCGTCTCGGCCAAGGTCGCCAACCGGGCGGCTAGTCTAGCTGCGGTTGGGGAGTACCGCCGTGCTACGGAGGCCCTAAGCTCCAACCCCGTTGCAAGTGGTCGTGGGGTGCACGAGGAATTATCACGGTTGCACCCACAAGACGATGACGACCTCGCGGACGTGTTGCCGGATCCCTTCTCCCTCCCTCGTATCAAACTCCGCGCTTCGGAAGTCGATATTATGGAGGTCGTTGCTAGATGCCCTCGAAAATCTAGTCCTCACGTCGACGGTTGGAGGTTTGAAACTCTTCGCGCATTGGGTTCCCCTTGCACTCTCACCGGTTTAGCCGAAGCCATCGTGAACGCAGAGGTTCCACCGGGCGTTGCTTCATTCCTTGCCTCTGCCACACTTATCCCGCTAGACAAGCTCGATCCCGAACAACGACGCGCACAAGAGCAAGAACTTCGCGACCAAAAGGGGACGTTGCGCCCGATTGGAATTGGCTCCGTTTTAGTTCGTTTCGCGAATCGCGCGCTTCTCGCCGTAATTGGTGACGAAGTGTCTCAATGGTTGGCTGCTCGGCACCAATTTGGCGTCGGCGTTCGCGGCGGGGTTGAGATCGTACAATTCATGGTTCGAGCCGCGCTTGACGCTTCACCGGACTGGGCGGACATGCAAGGCGACGCATCCAACGCGTTCAACGAGTTCCTGCGGCGTCCCTTGTTTGAGGAGTTGTCCGCAAATCCCGCGCTTCGACCGTTGCTCCGCGTCGCTACTATGTTGTATGGCCGTCCATCTACCTTGTACGTTTACGACTCATCAAATGCTCACGGCCCGGCCATGCGCATTCCGAGTACCCGCGGAGTCCATCAAGGTTGCGTCCTCGGGGCCATGTTCTTCGCAATTGTTGCCTCCAGGGTATACAAGCATGAAATTGAAATTGAAATTGTTTACAACATGTACCGTATGCGCCGGTTTTTCACCAAAAGCCGGATGCGTCGGCTGCTGTCTCTGGGCCCTCCCAACTATGCCATACAGGGAACTTACAAGTCAGGGCTAGACCGTTAACCACCTAATCCAACCTCTCCAAGGGTGTTCGGGGGTTTTACTCCCCCCCGGGGAGGGTGCAATTAGAGGCGAAGGTTGTGTGCAGTCAGGGTCGTGCGATATACAAGCAACTGGCTGCGATTGCCCCGAACGAATCCGTTCTCTGCGGTTATTCTGACGATGTTCACTTCTTGGGACCCCCTCTGTCTCTCGTGGCTATTGGCGACGCTATGCCGGAGGCGTATGCTAGCGTTGGCCTCACCGTAACCATCCGCAAAAACTGTTTGTATTCCCCTTTGGGTGTCGGTGATGCTTTCGATAACTTACCCGACGGCCACATCATGCGGGGAGTAAATGTCTCCACGGAAGGGACGAAAGTATTGGGGGGGCCAATGGGTACATCCGATTTTGCTCGAGACGTGTTCGAAACGGCCTTAAGTAAGTATGAGGCCTACGGCGAACGTCTAAGGGGTCTAGCGGCTCACCGGCACACTCACACTGCGCTTCGTATCCATCAACATTGCAACCGCCGCTTCGGACACTTTGCCCGTACAGTCCCCCGAGGTCTTGGCAGGGGTGAGGGCTACGGTGACACCGTCGAAACATTCCTCGAGCGCGCTGACAATGCCACCCTAGATGTGGCGGCTGAGATATTGGGCCTTCCCGCATCTAGCCTACCCAGCAACACTCGCTCCGAGATGTCTCTTCCCATACGTTTCGGCGGCATGGGGGTGGGGGATTTGGCTGCCTTGGCGGATGCGGCCCATGTCGGAGCGGCCGGTTTGGCAGTGGGCTCAGCTATTCGTTTCCTTACAACACAAGACGCTCGCGTGCGCGGGGATTCCCAAGACGATGTTCCAATGGAGCCGACCATGTATGGACGGTTAGCGAGTGCTATGACCAAAGCGGTGTCCCGTAGGCATGGTACACCGGACGGAGACGACGGCGATAACGAACCCATGTGGTCGTTAGAACTCGCTTCGTCGTGGGCGCGCTTGGACGCTGCGTGCGGTTCTCACGCTCTCGCCGAGTCTGAACCTTTGATAACCACAGCCTTAGCGATGCTCCCCCCGAAACGTCCAACGGTGGCTCGCGCCGGCTGCGTTGCCGAAGCCCGATCAAACAACGAGCAGATTGCCCAGTCCCTCGATGGCCTACCCTCGCTCGTCCCTCTTTCTGCGTTTGCCACGGACATCTTTCCAAAGCTACAAGCCGACATCAGTGAGCGTGTCAACTTGTTTCGCTTCGCGAAGCTCGCTCCCACGTTTTCCAACCGCGCTCGGCCGGAGTCTAGGCGTTTTCTATCTCGTCTCGGCCACGGCGCCCTTGCGTTTTTGGCTTCGGACCCGCCTACTTCGGGTCGCCTGGGCGAGCTCCGTGAAAAGTTCCCTGAGCAGTACGACGCAGTTTTCCGCGTCGCGGTCTGTCGCATCTTCGGCCTACCCTCATCTCGCATCCTCTCTTCTCTACGCTCCCCCACTGCTTGTGCTTCTTGCCACCTCTCGGTTCAAGCTATGCGGGGTGCGTTCTCGTCGGCGGGTGTTGACATGTCGGATGATGCGTGGGCCACTGCTTTTGCGGACCATTTGGCTCGTTGCGGCGGAGATGCTTCGGTCCACACCGCTCACTCTTGGTTAGTGACGGCCCTTGCGGAAATCATCTCCGAGGTTCGTGGCGCACTCGGGGTTGGCGTCGAGGTCCTCACAGATCCCACGATGTTAGTTCAACTCCCCAACGGCAACGACGGTCTCCCCGCGGATGTGGGTGTCTTGCACTATCACGGCATCCGAGGCTCAAAACTTGCCCTCGATGCCGTGGTTTCCGGTTTGTTCGGCGTGTCTAGCCCCCCGTCACCCGAAGTCGCTCTCCGCCGTGCTGAGAAGACCAAGTTCGAGAAGTACTCGGAGGGGTTGAGGAGTCGCCCCGACATCCGCTTCATTCCCTTTGCAGTCACGGAATTTGGTACTCTTGGCGGCCACGCCACGGCTTTCTTGACGGAGCTAGCCAAGCAGGCAGCCGCATCTAAAGGGATGCACGTGGGCAAGTTGTTGGCCTCCTGGCGTCGAAAGGTCTCTCTCGCCGTCCATGTTGCTCACGCGGACAACGTCTTGCGTGGTTTGTCCGCCGCTGCGGACGGCACGGAGGCCGCTTCTTCCTCGGCTGGGATGCCTTCTCCGGCCACGGCGCTCTTCACCCGCGCCATGGGCCGCAAGCGTCCCCGTGCTTCCTCGAGCGGCGTGTGAGGCGCCGCTTGTCGCCTCCAAGTGTTGCATTCTCGGCGTGGCTTAAGAGTTTCCTTAGTATAATCTGCTAGGTTTATGCACAATGTAGTGCTTTCCTTTTGCTGTGCTTTGGATTTGCTTTGGATTTTTTTTTCCTTTTCCGTGATCCTCTTGTCACTCTTGCCCTCTTGTTTCCCCTCCCACTTTCCCTGTCCGTGCTCATCTGGTTCTTCTTGTAAGCAAAAAATTTGCCTTAGTCTCAGGATTAATCATCGTAGCGACAGTGGAGATCTTTGAACGGATGAAATTAGCTATAAAATGCATGAGAGCTGCTGACTCTCGTTATTTGCGTTCTCGCGGTTAATCCGTATGTCCGTACTCAACATTTCGTTCATTGGAATGGATTATGAGAAGAACAACACGAGCACGGACAGGGAAAAAGGGAAGGGAGACAAAAGGGCAAGAGTGACAAGAGGATTAGGAATCCAAAGCACGGCAAAAGGAAGCCCTACATTGTGCACACACCTTGCAGATTTAACTAAGGAAACTCCCAGGCAACGCCGAGAATGCAACACGTGGAGGCAACAAGCGGCGCCTCACGCGCCGCTCGGGGAAGCACATGGACGCTTGCGCCCCATGGCGCGGGGTTTGCTCGTCGAACTATTTATGCTCCTTTTTGGCGTTTTTTGAGGGATGTGCGGCGAGAATTCATGCAACGTCTTTATGCAGCTCTTCATGGTACTTTGGGTTCCTATCTCCGCGACGCTTAAGAAAGAAGAAAGGATGTCATGTTAATAAGACTGAAGCGAGTAGCGGAGCCGGCGGTGTACCTTTCACCTTGGCGACCGGTAGACGAGCTTATTTGAGCTCCATGCGGGTCTTCGGCTGTCCGGCCTATGTCCACGTTGACAAGTCTCAACGCCGCAAACTTGACGATCGCGTGTGGAAGGGTGTCTTTGTGGGCTACGCTTCCGAATCACTTGCGTGGTTGGTGTACAATTCTGCTACTCGTCGGGTGGTGAGCAGCCGTAACGTGGTGTTCGATGAGGCTGCAGTCCTCTCCATGGGGGAGAGCAATGCGGAGCAACGCACTGATGATGAAGAGGACAACATCCCGCGCACCATGTGTAGCGAAGAACGGGATACACCTTCGGGGGAGTCGCCGCTACGGGAGTCGCGGCAGCATTCCGGGTCGACGGAAGATGAACGGGACAAGGTGAGTACGTGTCCTGTGATAGGCAAGTGCTAGGCACTTGCTGAGGGTGAGATGACATGCAGTGTCACTCACCGAGTGTAAGCATTCCTTATTGCCCCCTCAACTTTGACATGGAGACTTCCGATTATTTATAGGTAGGACGGATGTGTTGATGTTGTGGCATGCCTTCATGTTTCTCGGGCTTAGGTTTTTCCCTCTCTTCTTCTTTTTGCTTGGTGGTCTCCGCTGCTTTTTCTTATAGGAATGTTTTGGTCATTCATAGATTATTAAGGGGGAGTTCCGTAATACTTTTATTTATAAAAAAGCGGTGGAAACCATATATATGAGGAGGAAAATCCACCACCTGCCTAAGCTCGAGGAACAAAAGGGCATGCCACAACATCGGCATTGCCTTCTTGCAAGAGCATCTCGAAGATAGGAACCCAAAGTACCATGAAGAGCAACATTGAGACGTTGCATGAATTCTCGCCGCATATCCCCCGGAAAACAACGAAAGGGAACACACATAGATCGACGAGCGAAATGCTACATGCGGACATAAATGTAATTATAGCGCAATGAATGTGTGACGAGTACATTCCTGCAACATTACATTGCATGACATTGTACATGTACTCGCTACTAATTCCAATTCGTGCTTTTCCATCGGACGGACGTATAACGTGGGTACGTCGCTACTACAATATTTACAAGGGTTCTCATGCGCACTGTACGACCAGTACCTCCCGGTACCTAAAGGTACGCACAGTTTATCTAACTAGCCAGATGACGCGGCTAAGCGAAGTTTCCGATGCATGAGCCGCGTCGTGATTCTCCATACTAGACGAGCCGCGTCGCTAGACTGTTGACGACGGTTGGAAAGCCCTAACGCGAGACACGTAAGCGAGTGTAAGCATGCGTAAGCTATATGGGCGGAAAGCTATTTAAGCCCAGTGTAGTAGAGGGAGGTGACACAACCATTTAACAATTCCTTTGTTAAATTACAATATATACTGCTAAAGTACAAGTAGTGAGACATCTTCTCATCTTCTCCCATCTGCACCACCACGCTGTCGTCAGTTAGCCCCTGAACAGAACTGAACACAACAGATATGTGCTAGCAGTTAGCTTTGGAAGGCTAACCGTGACAAACGGAATTCCGCGCAGCACCAAGGTCACGAAAGCGGTAACTCCTTCCAAAATAGCAAGGCGATCAACAAGCTCCGCCGCCATAAGCGCCAACCGGCCCCCATCCTCCAGAGCGAAGGGATAGTAGTCATGGACCGACTCAACCGAAGGCGTGTCAAGTAAAGCGGAAGTGCGGAGGTCCACATCAACTTTGCCATGTAGAGCTCCCAATGCACGACAATTGCCCGGGAGTGGGATACGAGCACCTATTTGAGGAACATTGGTGTTCGAGCGAGCACTTATGACCGTCACACCAACAACAAGATGAAGGTGTAGAGCCATGATGTCTAAGCACACCACATCCGCAGGTCGATCTCGAGGAACTCCCGACCGAATAAGGCGGACCTCCAACCGTAAATCCCGCCCCTTAGTAGCCCCCGCTTCAAGCGCGTGGACAAACCGATCGTTGAGTTGAATGACACGCAAAAAGCACGGGCACCGGGGGGTGTGGTATGTTAGCATAGTAGTTGCCGAGCGCTCACCCGATATAGAGGTACCTCATACCGTCGACGAAGATCCACACCCACGAGACTCTGAGGAAACTCATTGCACCGTGGGCACTTCCGAACATGAGAGGCGCGCTCCGCAGCAATGCCCAACACACGGTGCGTTGCCATCGTATAGCAATCGGATGGTACCTTGAAACTAGACTCATGTGAAGCGAAAAGATAGCCAAAGCCCGCCACCCGTACCCGAAATCACCCGCATACACTCCGGTGGGGAAGGTATGCGTAACGCCAAAAGGTCAAGGTAGGCCCGGGGACGAAGAATGCGCGAAATGCCCCGTTGAATGAGTTCGAGTATCACACATCCGTCTTCATCTTTGGACTAAAGCTACTCTTACAGGTACGTGTACATACATGTACCCATTAGTCCAAATGAAGACCGGGATAAATAAATATATGCGACGCTTTGCAGGAAGGCAGTGCTGATGCTGTGGCATGCCTTCCTGTTCCTCGGGCTCGGGTTTTTTTCTCTCTTTTCTGCTAGCTTCTTCTTGCAATTTTGCTTGGTGTACAGCTATTTTTTGTAAACACTTTCATTCTGAAGTAAAGTTGCTCGGCCGGACAAGGAATCTTTACATTACTCAGTATCCGTACTCCATCAAGTTACGGGCGGCTATCGCATGTACATTCGTGTAGGATTGTATGTACTCGTACAATGTTTGCGGAGCCATATAATTTCGGAAACGGCAAATAATAATGAAGCCAGTGACGTCACCTGCTACTATCCGAAAAGAACCGACGCACCCAAATGATACGAGTCCAACACAGCATACACTTTATAAAATCCGGAGTTTTCAACACGTTTTGGCGATATCGGACGCTACATTGTGGCGGCACTCAGACACCCTCGCAGCAACGAGGCACAGCTGACGACGCTCAAGGGCGGTGACGACGATCTATTGATGCCCACATACAGTTTTCCCCAGTCGAGCCACACGCCGATTCACCGCACCTGTAACCATAATACTCACTCACACTGTTAGGCGTGAGCACGACCACACACGGTTATACGCTGACTACATCGCTGGTTCCTCCACTACAACGAAGGCTTGAGACCTTCTAAGGCCGCTCGAGCCCCGTCAAGGAACTAACTATACACGTGACAGTTCTATTGTCGCCGACCTGGCGCGAAGCTGGGCAAGTATTTTTTATTAAGCGTTTCTACTCGACCTATCTTTCGCTTATTGGCCAGTCCTCGAACTGGCTACCACTGCGTCTCGCAACGCTTTCTGGCTCTCCCAACGTGCTCGTGGATCGGTAGCTCCGCTGTCTCTCTTGCGTTGAGTAAAAAGTTGGCGCAATGGGTCGCCGCGTTCTGCTTGCGGTGGCCGGAGGCGAGGGCGCCTTCGAGGGGACCGTCTTCTGGGCCATGCGTCACGTCATCCTACCCGACGACACGCTACACATTGCCTCTGTCATGCCTGGTCCTATCCCTGACACCCCTTTCACCCGTGCGCTTGGCGACTACTCTAGTGTTGCTTCTGGGGTGTGGGATATGGAGCGCGCTGCCGCCGAGGCTGCGGCCAACGAAACCCTCCAGCAAATACTTGCCATCGTACAGAATCCAGTTTTTCAGGTACGACGCCGCACCGCAAGCCCCCCTCCCCACCATTTTGCTCGTTACCGGGTTCACCTTGAACTACTCGCTACATCATCTCCACTCTGGCATCTGCGTTGCTGTCCTATTGTGTTTTTTTACGGAACTATATCTGCTATCTGAATCTGTATGTGTGTTTCAGCCAGTCTAGCTATACTCGCCGTGCACCTGTCGTTGCCGGTGAGGCGGTTAAGCCCTTGCCAACACTCTTAATGAACACCTTCTTGCACGTCGCACAGTTTCGAGGGACCATCAAGAGTGCGCTGCTTAGGCCGGCAGCAGGTGCGTCCTACTACGGCGCCGCCATAGTTAAATACGCCGAGCTGCGTGAAGTCCACCTCGCCATTCTCGGAAACCGCAAAATCAAAGGGATCCTCAAAAGGTGAGGCTCATGGGGGGTGGATGAGGCAGCGGGGTAAAGCGAGCGAGCGTAGGGGTGTCTTTCTCGTGTAGCGTCTTTCCATTTGATTTTCCATATTTTATTTGATCCTCAGGAAACTTGCCGCCATCCGCGGAGAAGCAAGCACGAGCGAGTTTTGCGCCAGACACCTCAAGTGCCCTTGCGTGGTCGTACCCGAAGGCGTCACCCCGGGCGGCCACCAACCCGCAGTGCTGGTCGAGTCTGTGGGCGAAGAGAGGACGCACGTTGCTGTGCCCGTTCTGAAGGGTCGCCTTCCAATGAAGCTCTGCATCGAAGTAAACTCGTTTCAGCCGCAGTCGTTGGCGTGGGCTCTGAAGAACGTTGCGCGGGACCCTTGGGATGAAATCCACGTGGTGGCAGTATACATGCCAATCGTTGTCCAGGTGAGTGTGCCTGCACGAACCTCATGAAGGAACATTGTCTCTGTAGTACAGGCAACCTAGCTGACTGCGCAGCTAATCTGTCACTGCTAATGCAGGCTAATGGGTATATGCCCGACAAAGTAACGGCACGCAAGGCGACGAGACGTGCTGCAGCAGTTCTTTCTGAACTAGGGGTGAGTGTGCAGCCACCTGTGCCGATACATTCGCTTGTGCTTGCCTCTTTGTTTATCTTATGGCGGCACACATGCACATACACAATCTAACTTGCGCTTTATTGCAGGTCCCTGCGGCTTTCATCCACAGAGCCGAGCTGCCTGACACCTCGGAAGAGTCTAATGACCGCGTGAGGACCGTCTGCAGCTACATCGAGAAGAATGGCATCCAGACTATGGTGGTGCCATCGAACTTGAAGTCACGGCTGACACGGTGAGAGCCCCGCAGCTCTGCATGAACAGTGGGCGTAGTGACGAATCGCGTTGATTTAGAGTCCTTGGTTGCCTGTGAAACATGCGCGCCGCTCTGACACGCTGCCGTGATTGTGCAGATTTCTTCACTCCACTCTCCCGACCGCAGCCACGCACGTCGAAAAGTGCTTGATGAATGCTCCGTGCCCTGTGATGGTGCATAGGGAGGTCACTTGGTGAGCGGCTGTAGGAACGGTGATGTGACAGGGATAGTAGATCCAAGGCAGGATGCATTGTATTGGTGCGCGAAAGATTGTGAGAAAACGAGAGAGCGAGCGAGCGGGATTTTTATGACGGCTGCCTGATGTTGTCGATTTTGATAGACGTAGCACGTTTTAGTGGCGCGTGCTAAACAGCGGCGCACACAGGCATCGGGATGAACCTCGGGATGCAGAGCGATAGGGGTGCTGCAAGATGGTACCATGCAAGAATATGAACGCAGAGCCCCTCTGTGACATTAAATGTCATTGTGCCTTTTATTGTGTGCACTGCATTGTGACTTTCGATCTCCGAAATTATTTTAGTTTGTTGTCCGACGCAATCCTTACTACATATTCACTTAATTACATCGAGCAGCAACAGTTTCTCCCTTGTGCCTGCGCCCATGGAGAGTTGTCCTTGCTTGGATTCTTACAGCCCTCGTCGAAGCATGTCAAAGCGGTTGACTTCGGTCTGAAAATGGTTCGCGGGCACCTCAACGGCACCGGCGTCGCTTTCGAGAGCAGCTGCGGCCATCATCCCTTCCAGTGTGAGCACCTCCCGCTCCACCACTACCTGCTTGTGGGATGCCCATGCATGCGAACAGTTGCACACCTGCGCCGCCGCGCACATCAGGACCAATCGGGTCACACAGAAGGGCATGCGGGGTGCAACCATGGGGAGCATGTGAACAGTGTCAACTTAAATGGCTGTCATACCCAAGGTGAGTGAAATCGCTGGCATTCGCATTTGGGCTTGTCGCACTTGTGGGTCAGGGCATTGTGGTCAGTGTGCTTGTGCTTGCACCTACACCGGGGTGAATCAACCAGATGTCGAGCGCCGACCGATTGGAATCAGTTACGAGGTGGGTAAACCTGCAAGGGCCGGCAACTAGGAAGGTAGCAGTGTTCCAGATGGAGATGGGGTAAGTAATTTGGTTGGAAGCAAGAAGGTTTGGATGGCTGTGGTGCAACTGACCTGCAGCGCAGGACCCACGACCCCTCGGCAACAATGAGAAAGAAACGCTTACAGGCACACCTGCCATTCTTGCACCTGCCGAGCAGAGGGTCAGCATTGTGATTCAAAAGTTCAGCAAACACATATAACTGAAAAATGACCCGCCCCAAGCCAGCACACACGCACACTCACACAGTTTTCAAACGCAGGGAGTAAGGAAAGCATGATGATCGCACTTGAAGGGCTGAGAGTTGTCGCCCTTGTTGTGTTCCTTCATTCTGTGGCCACACTACCAGACAACCAGCCAAACAGGACAATGATAATGAATATGACATTTCATCACAGTAGCACCACAGCTGACGAGGAGAGCAAGTGAAAAGTGTTACACCAGCGATGTCCTCACCAAGCAGCGCGACTCGTCTCTGATAGGCACGCACTCGTTGCCACACTCCTGGCAGAGCCAGGCCATTTGCTTCACTGTCTTCGAGATTTGGGACGCAGCGGCGGGCGGCTCAGTGACGCTCTCAGCAGGTGGTACCGGGGCTGCGGGTAGAACCTCTTCCTCTACGCCGGAAACCACAGTGTCTGCCGTCCCGACACTACGCGCCTCGGTCGGTGGGATGTCGTTATCAGTTACTGCTTCAGAAGTTCCGCCTCTGTCGCCTGCGGACCGGACACATCCTCCATGAACCCGTGAATCGACCGCGCACTACCCCTCTTAAGACGTAGCTGCCAGTTGAGCCGCTCTCGCCACCGCGGGATCGCCCTCACCTGTATCCTCCCGGCTGCCTGTCCGGCGATTTCTCAGGCTGGCAAGCGCGTCTCGTCGCCGCTCGCTCCCACAGCCGTTCTCCATATCACCCACTCTCGCAGCCTTGCTTGATGCTAGACAATGACTGGAGCCTTGCTTGCACAAAGCAACGCTCGGACACTGGACTTCTCAACCACGGGTGTGTTACGACCACCGGTCTCAGTTCGTGCCTCTCGGCCGTCTTCACCCTAGCGACAGAGATCCGACTCGTGAACAGTCGTTGCCGCAGTTATTTTCAGCAAGGTAGCACTGCCGTTTGAGCTTTGCAAGTTGGATATAGAACAGGTAAAGATTGTATCGCTACTGTAATACCGAAGAAAGGGCAGCATAGCACGGAGACATTTTTGGATCTCGCGTCGTCGTCCGCGGCATGTCGTACAAGTACCTGTAGAAATGACGTCAAACACTATTTTTGTACTTTGCGCTCTTGTCTCAGATTTTTAGCCCTTTTTTGTAGACTAGTGCCTCGGGGATATGTGCATGATAAGTACTACATTTGTATGACTAATCATACACCAGAGTCTCGAAAAAAACGGGTCACCCCCACGCGAGGAAAAGTTAGTACTTAGTCAAACTTCAGGGGCGTGTACCCCAAAGTGTCCTTAGCTTAACTCCGTCGGCTCATAACCCAGGTAGGAGGGGGCGGAAGCTGTTCGAACGGCTTATTTGGTCTGATCCCTTGTCGGCATACATCAACCGCAACCACGAAAGCGACCGTGACGCGAAAGGCATCTTTCTCTACCCGCATATATCCCCTTTAACATTTGAAAGGTGGTGCGTGACGACAAGAACGTAACCAAAGCTATGGGACGGTCGGCGCGTCCGTTGGCTATTGGTTGTGGTGGTCAATTGCTTCGACATGCCGCTAGAACACGATCCCGCACGCAATTGATACTTTGAACTAGACAAAGTTGGCAATGCAACTCCCAGACCCACACAGATCATCAACACAAAACGCGATGCAGTGGGAATGCCCTTTCAACCCCCCCGACTAGCTATGCAAATTCCATGTGCACTTACGGACGATGCGTTGCTCGTATTGAAATTGAAATTGAAATTGTTTACAACATGTACCGTATGCGCCGGTTTTTCACCAAAAGCCGGATGCGTCGGCTGCTGTCTCTGGGCCCTCCCAACTATGCCATACAGGGAACTTACAAGTCAGGGCTAGACCGTTAACCACCTAATCCAACCTCTCCAAGGGTGTTCGGGGGTTTTACTCCCCCCGGGGAGGGTGCAAGTAGAGGCGAAGGTTGTGTGCATTCAGGGTCGTGCGTGGAGGCAATGTGCGGATGCGTGGTGGGAGGTCGTGCGGGACTTGATGCGGTATATGCGTAGGAGGTGATGCAGCCATTGGACAGTATGCGTATGGAGTTGAGCAAGAATGCGAGATGTGTCGAGGCGTGCTTTGGAGACGAGTTTATCAGGAGGGTCGGTGCGGGCGGTGAGAAGGGAGGTGAGACTCGTGATGGTGGAGGAGTGTGGTGTACCGGTGCGGCTCATGACTATGGGTATGATGTCGACCACTATGCCTGGCCAGTGGTTTCTGATGGCGTTCGCAAGGGGTGTGTATTTGGTGCGTATGAGGTCAGCTGTGTGCGAGAGGTTATTGTCTGTGCAGTATTTCCATTCCCCTATCTGGATTTTTTTGATGGATGCGTAACGTCGGCGACCGTTGGAGTGACCAACGAATCGGGGTTCGAGGATGCGGATGAAGTCAGGTTTGTGTGCGTTACCGGCCATGTGGCCGTTGCTAGTGAATTGGCCACATAAGGGGCAGCGCAGGGTGGGGTTGTGAGTAAGCAGGCGGGTGTTGTGGACGCCCCACATGAATTCTTGTTTGTGTGTGAATTGGATATTTGTGAGGGTTGAGTGTTTTTTGTGGTAAGAGAAATCGGCGCCGTCCTTCGCGGCGCGGGCGAGGAGGGCTCCGTGTTTGGTTGTTTGCGAGAGAGGAGTGTGTGTGTGTTTTGTGCTGTAAGTATGTGCGTCGGTTTTGAGGTTGGTGTATCTGTAGGGTATGGGGTCGCCTAGGGTTTGTGGGATGAGGGTGTATGGCCATGTCCAGTGGCCTATCGTGACCTCTGAACCTGTGGTGTATGTAGTGTCGGGTGGGTGACCATCCGCGACGAGGTTGGCGAGGGTGTCAGCGAGGTCGTTGCCTAGGGAATGGTTGTGGGCTTTGATTTTGCCGAGGTGTGTACGGATGCCTGCGTCGCATCGGGTTTTAAGGGTGTGTGTGATGGATACGAGGGTGTCGCGGTGAATGTTGTGGCGGTAAGCGGAAGGGCAGTTTAAGTAACCTTGTATGAGGCGGAGGGAGCACGCACTGTCTGTGAGGAGGTGGGTGCGGCCAAGTTGGAGGCCTATATCTATGCCAGCTAATTCCGCGCGATTTATTGTATGGGAGGGAGGGGTAGAGGTCACCATGATTTTGATTTTGGTGTCCGAGGCGGGGTGGGTAGCTGCTGCTCCGAGGGGGGACGAGCTTCCTTTTTTCGAGCCGTCTGTGTATACAAAGTCCTGCGAGTTCCAAGCAGGGGTGCCTCTGGTGGGGGGGTACGTTAGATGCACGCGGTCCGGGAGGGGGTATGTGAGGGGATGAGTTGGGTTTGGGGGGCGGTGGTATATACCCGCTGAGTGGGGTGAGTAGGTGCCAAAGAGGTGTGGAGGAGGGGGGGTGATGATGGGGATGGGGAGGTGAGTGTCGTAGATAGATTCGAGAGTGTTGTGAAGTGCGGTCATGGCTGTGGGTGATGGGAGGGTGGATAGTGCGAGGGGGTTGGCGACGAGGTATATGTCGACCATCCAGCGTGTGCCGAATGGGGTAGGGGTGGGGTTGCCAGTGTGTTGGTCGGGGGGTAGGAAGGTGTTTGCGTCATTAGGGAGGGTGTAAAGGTGGTGGGTGTATGGGGAGTTGATGTATTTGGTGTGGCGGTAGGGTGTGTGTTCCCATCGGGGGAGGATGAGGATGGTTGCGCTGGGTGTGTGAGGGGCTGTGAGGTGTGCGCTGGTGATTGCGTGTTCCATGGCTCGTCTCATGCATTCGTGGTCGTATTCGGGGTTGGCTATGTTGGTGCCTTGCCAGGTGTGCGGGGCATTGCTGCCGCTAGATGAGAAGACTATATCTTCGGGGTAGAGGGAGTGGTAGGTGTGGGAGTGAAGGGATTTATTGAGGGGGTCGGAGTAGAGTTCTGTCTGGATGCGGAATGTGTGACGGAGAGCTGTGAGGAGGTCTTCTCTGGTGGCCCATCTATTACGGGTGGTGGTGGCGGGTGTGGGTGAGTGGATTTCTGAGCGGGAACCTAGGCGGGTTAAGAGGTGGTAGACCTCCTCTTCGAACGTATGCTGCGAGAGGTCGGGGCGAAAGAGTTGGTAGAGGTGGCGGACGCGGGGGCCGTTAAGGGTGGTGACCGCGCGGCCGTCGGGAGTGCAGAGTATGGTGGTGTCGTGGAGTGATGGGTGTGCGTGGATAGCGAATTTACCGGTAGGGAGCATGTCGAGGTCGGGGTTGATGGGGTCATGGTTGAATGTGATTCATATAATGCCGTGACAAGGACATGTGGGTAATCATCCATGTGGGCGACGAGGTCGCCGTAACCGAGGGGGTGAGACCGGGAGCGGGATGGACGGTCGGCCACATGAGTGGTGGGAAGTTCGGGGAACGGGGAGGAAAGGGGCATGGGATCGATAGGGTGAGAGGTGAGGAGTGTGTCCGGCGGGTCGTCGGTATCACATGTATCCGCGATGACCGAGTCTACGGGGAGGCGCACGCCGAAGCCGGGGGTGCTTTTCTTGGAAAACAACATCGACTGAGGTGGTGATGCGGCGGGTCTCCGAATTGTAGATGCGGTAGCCATGGGCCTTAGGTGAATAGCCAACCATGACGCCCCGGACCGCTTTTTCGCCAAATTTACGGCGCAGCTTGTCGGGCACCTTGGCAAAGACGGCGCATCCGAAGATGCAAAATTGGGAGGCGTCGGGCGCTGACGACGTAAGGAGAGTGAGTGGGACGCCACCGGTAAGGCCAACGGAGCGACTGTAGATACGGTTGCGCAGGTACACAACCGTGTTGACATCGCACGACCACATAGAGTTCGGGACGGTCATGCTGTGGAGCATCGCAAATGCATTGTCCCTGATTGTGCGCCCGGGTCGTTCGGCCTTGCCGAGCATGTGGTAGGCATAAGGTGCCGAGAATTGCACACCGACACCCATGCGAGCACACATTTGCCAAGTCGGGGCGACCTCAAAAACATAGTCCGAGTCAAACTTGATGACGGGGGCAAACGCGCCGGACTGAGAATGATGGCGTGCATGTAAGTGACGCAGCTCCAACATGACGTTTCCCAGTTACGTGCACGTATCATCTTTGGACTTCAAGAACCGCACCCACATGTAGTGTGTGTGGTGATCGATAACGAGCAAGCAATATGAGAGGCCATGGGGAGAAGGGACGTTCACATGGCCCCAGATGTGAGAGGAAAGGTTCAACAAGTGGGGGATGGTTTCGTGCAAGGGGTAGTGTTGCGGGGTGCAGCAGTGGCCTTGTGGAGCAAACACGAATCGCAAGAGACATTGCTTACATAGCTGGCTAATGGGCTAGTTGGGACACCGTGGGTATGCTGAGCCTACATGCTATGCATATTAAGATGTACAAACCGGCGGTGCCACAATACCAAGTTGCACTGGGCAGTGAGGGCAACACCGTCGCATGCAATAGGTGGTGAGTTCGCATGGGTCTTTGCGGCAGCTTTGGGTGGTGGAACATGAGGTAGAGGCCGTTGCCGGATGGATTCAGCACACCCATTCATGTGGGCACCACAATCAGTCATGTATCAACGTCAGTCGGAAAAATGAAATCACAAACGCTATGTGACTGCATCCAACTGACACTGAGGAGGCGACCAATGTGCTGAGCAAAGCGAGAGAAGAGGTCATGCGTGTATAACACATGAACTCTGCGGTGGATGATCTGGCCCGGCGCCAAGAGGATGGAAAGCCGTAATGCGCCAATGTCCTTAACGTCAACACCGATCCCGCCAACACGAGATGGAGTAGATGGCGGATCGGACGTAACGAAATCATGTCGAAACGCGGTTAAGTTGATCGAGCAGGCGGAGTCAACCACCCGGAACTGAGAGAGATCACGACCTGGGGCGATGGAGGGTGAGAACACGACATATGTGAAGGTGACATTTACCATCAGTGTCGTCGTAATCATCAGTGCATTCCTCGAGGATGGGTAGGACGTTAGGGTCGTCTGTGTGGACATCGCTCGGTAGTGCAATGTGCGTAGAGGTAGAGCTACCGAGAGTGCCATATTTTTTAGCGATCATCTTGCGTTTAGCGATGGTCCACTTCATAAAGGTGTCAGCCGAGGCCGTGCACGAAGACAAGATGTGGTTTAGGCTACCACATGCGTTGCACTTGTTGGGTAGACCACGGCCACCACGAGTCCCACGGGAGTTGTGTCCGCGTCCGCTGTTCGAACCACGACCAACAGCGACAAACGCGGAGATGGGAGGGGCGGAAGTGCTAGAGGCAAGCAAGCCCGGAGCAGTGACTTCATCGTCCATCTTTTGTGCCGGGTGGAGTTTGTTGGCTATCACCTCGGTGGCTGAAATGAGGTAGTTTGTGTCGAAGGCGTTGATGACGCACTGCTTGGCCTGTCCGAGCGGTCCAATGCTGGATATGCCACGCAGCATGAGCATGCCCGGACTGTGGGGGTGGATGTCTGCAGAACCATCAATCAGTTCACACGTTTTATTGTAGTCGTCGAACGCATGTCTCATGAGGTGGACGTAATCGGCCAGGAACAAGCCGGGGCGCTGCCTGAGCATGAGGTTGTCCAACAAAGATAGAGAAACAGCCGACCACGAAAAAAGGTGGTTCGGTCACAACCTTAAAGTTTGGCACCCCCCCACAAGATTATGTGATCCACATCGCGCAAAACATCATATTATGGACTGTCATTTGTCGTATTTCAAAAAAAATAAAAAATCACTATGTCAAGGGGTTGGGGAGGGGGGAATTGTATTTTTTTCCGTAGTAAGAAAAATTGCAACATGTCTTGGCACGCTGCATTGGACCGCAACGAAAATTTATACAATGTGGTGTATATATAATTTACATTTAAATATTGCAATTTTCATTAAAATGCGTTCTACATTGGTCAACCTCCTTGTTCACGACTTCGCTCCAACTGTCATGTAGCAGCATCTCGCCGAATGCGCTTGATGCCAAGAAGCGCTTCGAGTCTCTCATCATTCCTTTTTTCCAAGGCGAGAAGTTCGGGTGCAATCTCTCCTGCGGGGGCGATAACCTCAGCCTCCAATTTTTCACAACGTTGGCAAATCTCGATGTGACGCAAGGAGTCTTGCGGGAGTAGAGCTCCGGCGCAAAGGCGTTCCCCGTGAAAGGTTTGCATGGTAATGAGAAGGTTACCCAAAGGTTGCATTGACGTTAGCGCACCATTGTTATTTGCAGAGATGGCGCCGGGGAGCTTCGTGACAGCAGCGAGATGGGTGTTCATGAAGTCCTCCGTCCGTGCCGAAAAAGGGAGTGCTCTCGCCGTCCCCGAGCGGTAGAAGCGGTTATATGTGCTCAACGGTAGCGCCTTGATCTCCAACCATGGGAGCTTCTTGGCGTCCTCCCAATTGCTGCTGGGAGGTTTCTCCCCCTTTCTCGACGCCACCTTAATCGCTGCCCACAAGGGGAGCTCCGGGCGCCCATCCGGTGCCACTGTACAAGGCTCGCAAACTGACAGAGATAATTGATGCTTGTCTGGGGGGTGTGCGGGCGTGCAGTCCACACGACTACGAACGTACGCAACCATATAGCTTCGTTCCCATTCTCCTAGCAAGTCCTCCGCCTCTTCGTCTGAGTACATGGCAGTACTTATGTCCATGATAACCAAGTTACCTCGACGTGCGTCCCACATGTTTTTTTGGCCATTGTCGTTCACTCGCACATTGCCAACTGTGGTCAACGGGTTCCACTCAATGAGCCGCCGCTCTGTTCTCAACGTTGTGACCTCACGAACGGCCGCGACGACGATGTATGTAACAAAAAATGATTTCAGCAAGCATGATATAGACCAAGGCATGTTATGATTCCGCCGCATCGACTGTAGAGTTTGAAGGTCGAAAACATTTGGTGGGAGGTACACAAAGTTCTATACATTTGTAGTCTTGATTAGATTTGGAAGACATGCAACATATACGAACTTTAGGCTTGACGTTAGTCAAATAAAGAAATATGGAATACAAATAATTAGATGATAAACTGCCCCATTGTGTTAAGTTGAATTTTGGGACTGCAACCGCGGAAATACCTCATGGAAGAAGATTCCGACGTAATGACCGCGATTACTAAATGTTAACAATATATATTATCCTTTAAGCAGACTCGGACCATCCACTTGTTATCGGAAAGACGTTGAAACCCACACTGAGTGTGGGTTTGAGAGACTATCGCGGGATAACCAATTGGTGTAAATGGATCAAATTGAAATGAACAAAACTCTAGTGACCATAAAGCAAGCTTTCGGAATCGTTTTTTCAATATAGCGAAATGGGCATAATAGTTATATGCTTTATATGGGACTACAAGTATAACTTCATACCTGGGAGTTTGTCCCTCTTGAACTGTGCGTTGGCCTCGGCAGGGTCCGAAAAGCGGCAATATTGGATTGCGTCCTCTTTAACGCCGAGGCCTTGAATCCAGTCATCCAACTCTTGCACCGATGTCGGCCAGAAGAACGGTGATGGCCTCGCCGGCAACGTTTGGGCGGCGCGAAGAAGAACAAGAAAATCTACACCTCTGCTCAATGGCACACACTTGGAAGCCTGCGGTAGTGGACTTGCTGAAAGGAGGACCGTCGCTAGTGTATTTCTAAACGTATGCACACGCTCGTGACCAATATGCAGCACCAACGTTGTCTGCCAAACGAAACCCGTAATTCTTTTTTTCTACCCAAAGTCATGATATCACTCTAAGTGGCATCCGCCGCCGAAATCGGAAACCTATAACCTCCGCCCTTACCACTTCGCTTACTTGCTATCGACCAACATTACAGAGCTTGTGATATTTCTTTTCGTTGTGAAAGTGCAGCCCACACAGCACATGCTCATTGTTAGTATAATTGATTCTGTAAGTATAAAAGTCATAGACGCTTGACGCGTGCTTGTCGACATAGTTATAGACGCGGACCGATAGCCCGCCCTCCGCTGGCGATCTCAAACTAGCAACCATAGAGTAACCCTAACATAGCCAATAAAAGGTATGCACAAAGCAAAGGTATGCACACGCTCGGGACCAATATGCAGCACTAGCGTGGTCTGGCAAACGAAGCCCGTAATTCTTTTTTTTTACCCAAAGTCATGATATCACTCTTAGTGGCATCCGCCGCCGAAATCGGAAATTGAAATTGAAATATTTTACTCCAATACCGGTAAACCGGCTGGAGTCTGTGCCCCCCCCCTGCGTATGCCTAGTGGACTTATTTAGCTAGGGGCTAGACCGTGAACCACTAATCCCAACCTCTCCAATGAGAGTAATGATACCGTCTAAAACATACCCGTATCCAGGTTTTTTTTTTTTGATCTATACGTTTTTTTTTGGATACAATATGAAATAAAAGATGTCGCTAGTCTCCACGATACGCGGCCTGCTCCAGCCGCTGATGGGTCGCTGATCAGCAAGGCTGCTCAGCTTGAGCTGGTCGAGGCGAAACTGCTTGACCTCGGCTCCTGTGCGACTCCGGTCGTGCCGGAGCTTGGGGGGAAAGGTAGGTGAAAAACCCCCCTCGCATAGGTCGTCGTCGGTCCCGCCTCGATCCGTGCTCCACCCCGCCCGAGGTATTAGCCGCTCCTCTCGACGCAGCTCGCCACCTAGCCGAGTCTTCTCTCCTCCTTCGGGGGCTGAGAAGAGAAAAGAACTAGGCTGCAGACGGTGTCCGGCTGGCTCTCCTGCCCCCGAGCCAGATTTTCTCATGTCCCCTGTCCTTTTCCCGTCTGTTTCCAACACCTATCTGATCGCGCCGTGGCCGTCCGTGCCCTCCCCCAGTGGTTTACGTTGTTAGGGGGCCGCCTTTACGAGCAGTGTGCCGTTACGATAACCCTAGGCACACTCCGTGAGGCAGCCTATCGATAACTGGGTACCGACTAGGGGAGGGGTTGGAAGAACACATGGATCGAGTCGCCGGTCCTCAAAAGATGGTGGGTACGGGAATTTTTCCAAAAACCCCCCGTACCGGGCTTTTTCGGCGGCGGGCGATCCTAGGGACCGCCGCCGCCAGACGGTGCCGCTCCTCCGGCTGCGACCAACCTCCGTCCTGCGCAGCAACAGGCCTCGCCCCCAGGGGAGATCTAAGGCTCACGCAGGGCTGGCGACTGCTAGCGAGCGCCGTCCCTAGCGCTGCTTCCCAGCTGTCCGCCGCCAGCTCCAACACCCTCGTCCCTCCGCTGATCCGTCCGTACTCCTCTTCGCCAAAACATATTTCGCAAACGCCGCCCCCGCCCCATCGTCGGGAGAGTATCTGCGAGTATTTAGTCGCGGAAAAGACATATCGGACTGGCCAAGCGGGAGATCCCTGTGCTGGTGTACGGATATTATGTTTTCCAAAACCCTCCGTACAGGGCTTCCCGACAGCTGCTGATCCCGCGGATCGCAGCTGTCGGTACCTCGTTCAGCCCCCTACCGTGCCAGGCCTGGCACGGCTATGGGGTTACCAGCGCCCACCGCGTGGAGGTAGAGGTAGGTGCCGACGGGCCTGCGAGCGCACCCCCTCCGGGGCCGCCGCCGCTGCGCCGCCCGCGGGCGCCCGAAATCGGAAACCTATAAACTCCGCCCTTACCACTTCGCTTACATGCTATCGACCAACATTACAGAGCTTGTGGTATTTCTTTTCGTTGTGAAAGTGCAGCCCACACAACACACGCTCATTGTTAGTATAATTGATTCTGTAAGTCTAAAAGTCAAAGACGCTTGACGCGTGCTTGTCGACATAGTTATAGACGCGGACCGATAGCCCGCCCTCCGCTGGCGATCTCAAACTAGCAACCATAGAGTAACCCAACATAGCCAATAAAAGGTATGCACAAAGCAAAGGTATGCACACGCTCGGGACCAATATGCAGCACTAGCGTGGTTTGGCAAACGAAGCCCGTAATTCTTTTTTTTTACCCAAAGTCATGATATCACTCTTAGTGGCATTCGCCGCCGAAATCGAAAACCTATAACCTCCGCCCTTACCACTTCGCTTACCTGTCGTGCTTGTTCACAAACTTAACTCTAATTGTCACCCCCTTCCCTCCTTCGCTTTATTTTAAAGTGAAGCTACATAAAGTATGCACATTTTACGGACAGTTAATGGCACGGACTAAGCGAACCGCCCGTATAAGCACTACGCAAGGAGCTCCCATGGGGATGACACTTAATTGTATGGAGCTAGAAGATTCCGACAATGAACACGCCGGCGACCAAGGTCAAGATATAGGCGCCGCGTCCGAGGCAGAGGTTACACCCCCCTCCACACCCCCCCCCCGTCGACCGTCCCTTCCCTCCCTTTCCGTGACGCATAGGGGCACGCACTAGTTGATAATAGCCCCTGTTGTGTTGTCTATTATTTGTTGCTGAATATTCAATTCATGTGTAAAATACAACGTAGGACTTGCTGCCTTTAGCGTCACTTACGCTCTCCAATAAAGAGCAGGCGGGCACTTCCGCAGGTCCGAAGAAGAAGAATGTGGAAGGGCGTAAGAAGCGCCCCCGGGGACCTTATGAGACGCGAGGCGACGCATCTGTTATTAAAAAAGCGAAAACTGATCGCCAGAAAAATAAAAAATTCGAGAAAGCAAGGTCGACTAGGGAAAGGACTAAGAGCGATAAAGGAAAGGCACCGCTAAGTTTAAATCAAACGTGTCTTTTTTGTTTGTTTAGTTGCTCGACAGTTTATTGATTTCTTCTGTGCACGGTCCGCCTAATTCGGAGTTAAGCGTATTTGTTGTGTATGTAAGGCCGAAGCGAGGGTAAGGCCGATTTCGTTAACTGCTGATTTGTTTGGTTCTTCTTCCGACGAGGTAAGAGACCCATAGTTTTCCTTCTACTTTATCATGCTTGATTCCCGCCAACGATTTTGCTTTTTTCAATGATGGTAACAATGACTATTACCTCGCGACTTTCCCTTTATATAGGCGCCTATTGAGAAAAGGGCACGCCCTGGGGTCGCTCCTCAACTATCGTCACATGCACCTATGGTAAGTATCCGCAAATACATGTATTTACAACATCAACTATTTTTGCATAAAGTAGTTGTGATAGATGGTAGAACTATCACAGTCGTCGATTTCTATGGTCTTTCCAATGACGAATGCTATTTTCGTGTTGCTTATTTTATTCCGTCCCCCCCTCCTCGGTGCCACACAAGGGAATGATTCATAATGAGGAGTCTTCCGGTCCAACGCCACCAACCACCCAGGAAAGTAGTTCAAAACCGTTGAATACTTATCGGACTGTTTCGTTGACTTACAAGACAACAAATGAGGCTAGATGTGTCGTTTTTTTTATCCTTGGAGAAAGCTCGCTAGCTTATATCGATTTGAATGTTGTTACTTCAGGCCTCTGCTGATTATGGGATCTTTAGTCGGATCAAACGCTTGTTGAATAGAGTTGGGAAGCAAACAATGACGTCATCTAGGGACAATACACCTTCTAAGGTATGTCTATCGCGTTAATGTGAATCCACACGTCATATCGATTAATTAAAAGTTCTTGGAACCCTTTTTTATATCTCACTATGTGCCACATTTGTGCCAAGTGTAGCTGTTAGTCGAGGCCCAAGCGGCGTTCTTTAACGCCGCACTGAGTGTGGGTTGTTCACACCACCTTTGACTTTTCTCATGTATTGTTATGTTTATGTGCCACATGCGGAACCTGATAGAGAGCCAACTTAGGACGCCGTACTTCCCAATCCTGTGGCCTCTGCCCAAGCCACTACCTCAAAGGTAAGCGGAGGTCAATGTGGTATCAGACTCGTTATTATATGTAACATGTTTTACCTTTTTACTTTATTTTTGTGTTATGCAGGCTCAACCTGGTCAAGAAGCCGTGCAAGAAGGCTCACGTCCCCAACCCCTATCGACAAGTGTAGTTGTGGCGGTAAGTGGAGGCCCAAGCGGCGTTGTTAAAAGCCGCACTGAGTGTGGGTTGTTCACACCACCTTTGACGTTTCTCATGTATTGTTATGTTTATGGTCCACATGCGGAACCTGATAGAGAGGCAACTTAGGACGCCGTACTTCCCAATCCTGTGGCCTCTGCCCAAGCCACTACCTCAAAGGTAAGCGGAGGTCAACGTGGTATCAGACTCGTTATTACATGTAACATGTTTTATCTTTTTACTTTATTTATGTGTTATGCAGTCTCAACCTTGTCAAGAAGCCGTGCAAGAAGGCTCACGTCTCCAACCCCTATCGACAAGTGTAGTTGTGGCGGTAAGTGGAGGCCCAAGCGGCGTTGTTAAAAGCCGCACTGAGTGTGGGTTGTTCACACCACCTTTGACTTTTCTCATGTATTGTTATGTTTATGTGCCACATGCGGAACCTGATAGAGAGCCAACTGAGGACGCCGTACTTCCCAATCCTGTGGCCTTTGCCCAAGCCACTACCTCAAAGGTAAGCGGAGGTCAATGTGGTATCAGACTCGTTATTATATGTAACATGTTTTATCTTTTTACTTTATTTTTGTGTTATGCAGTCTCAACCTTGTCAAGAAGCCGTGCAAGAAGGCTCATGTCTCCAACCCCTATCGACAAGTGTAGTTGTGGCGGTAAGTAGATGCCCAAGCGGCGTTGTTAAAAGCCGCACTGAGTGTGGGTTGTTCACACCACCTTTGACTTTTCTCATGTATTGTTATGTTTATGTGCCACATGCGGAACCTGATAGAGAGGCAACTTAGGACGCCGTACTTCCCAATCCTGTGGCATCTGCCCAAGCCACTACCTCAAAGGTATGCGGAGGTCAATGTGGTATCAGACTCGTTATTATATGTATTGAAATTGAAATTGAAATTGTTTACAACATGTACCGTATGCGCCGGTTTTTCACCAAAAAGCCGGATGCGTCGGCTGCTGTCTCTGGGCCCTTCCAACTATGCCATACAGGGAACTTACAAGTCAGGGCTAGACCGTGAACCACCTATGTCCAACCTCTCCAAGTGTGGTCGGGGGTTTTACTCCCCCCCGGGGAGGGTCGGAAGTGGGTTAAAGGTGGTGTGCATGAATGGCTTGGGGAGGTGCGTTATGCGGAGGCTCGGCGAGTGGTCGTGCGAGATTTGGTGCGGTAGACAAGGAGGAGGTAGTGCAGCCATTGGACGGTGTGTGCATGGAGTGCGGAAAGAATGCGAGATGTGTCGAGTCGTGCTTTGGTGATGAGTTTGTCGGGAGGGTCGGTGCGGAGGGTGAGGAGAGAGGTGAGACTAGCGATGGTGGATGAGTGCGGTGTGCCCGTGCGGCTCATGACTATGGGTATTGAAATTGAAATTGAAATTGTTTACAACATGTACCGTATGCGCCGGTTTTTCACCAAAAGCCGGATGCGTCGGCTGCTGTCTCTGGGCCCACCCAACTACGCCATACAGGGAACTTACAAGTCAGGGCTAGACCGTTAACCACCTAATCCAACCTCTCCAATGTGGGTCGGGGGTTTTACTCCCCCCCGGGGAGGTGTGCAAGTAGAGGCGAAGGTTGTGTGCATTTAGGGTCGTGCGAGGGGGTAATGTGTGGATGCGCGGCGGGAGATCGTGCGGGACTTGATGCGGTATATGAGTAGGAGGTGATGCAGCCATTGGACAGTATGCGTGTGGAGTTGTGCAAGAATACGAGACGTGTCGAGGTGAGCCTTGGAGACGAGTTTATCTGGAGGGTCGGTGCGGGCGGTGAGAAGGGAGGTGAGACTCGTGATGGTGGAGGAGTGTGGTGTCCATGTGCGCCTCATGACGATGGGGAGGATGTCAACCACTGTGCCTGGCCAGTGGCATCTGATGGCGTTTGCAAGGGGTGTGTATTTGGAGCGTATGAGGTCGGCTGTGTGGGAGAGGTTATTGTCTGTGCAGTACTTCCATTCCCCTATCTGAATCTTTTTTATGGATGCGTAACGTCGGCGACCGTTGGAGTGACCAACGAATCGGGGTTCGAGGATGCGGATGAAGTCAGGTTTGTGTGCATGGGGACGAAGCAAGGGGGGAGAATCTCAGGGGGGAGGACGGCGGGGCATGAGGTTAGGGAGTCAGGCGAGAGACCTTCGTCAGCAGCAACAAGTCGGGTGGGCATGTGGGTGGGGTGGGGTGGGTGGCAGTCAAGCGGAGTGTGGGGGAAGCAAAGGATTTTTTTTTTTTTACCGAAGTCTGCGGTGATGGTTTCCCAGCGTCCTCCGTTGTGGCGTTCCAGTAGGGAGAGTAGGAGTTGCAGAGCGCTGTTGTGTCGGTCCTGTCTTAGACTATGGGTAGGATGTCGACTTCTATGCCTGGCCAGTGATTTCGGATGGCATTTGCGAGGGGTGTGTATTTGTCCCTAATCAAGCGGTATGTGTGAGAGAGGTTGTGATCGGTGTAGTACTTCCACTCCCCTATCTGTATTTTCCTGATAGATGAGTATCGGCGGCGGCCGTTGTTGTGACCGACGAAGCGAGGTTCGAGGAGGCGTATGAAATCGGGTTTGTGCGCCGGGGGACGTAGTGCATGCGGGAGGATATCGGGGGGGAGGATAGCGGGGCACGAGGTTAGGGAGTCGGGCGAGAGACCTTCGTCTGCATCAACAAGGCGGGTAGGCATGTGGGTGGGGTCCGGGGGGTGACAGTCAAGCGGGGTGGAGGTGGGGGAGGGGCGGGTGAAGGACTTGATGGGTTTGTTACCGACGTCTGCAGTGATAGTCTCCCAACGACCTCCGTTGTGGCGTTCTAGGAGGGATAGTAGGAGTTGTAGCGCGCTGTTGTGACGGTCCTGTCTTAGGCCAGACATGGATGGGCAGTTACCGGCCATGTGGCCGTTGCTGGTGAATTGGCCACACATGGGACATCGCATGGTGGGGTTGTGTGTGAGGAGGCGGGTGTTGTGGACGCCCCATATGAATTCCTGTTTGTGGGTGAACTGTGTGTTGGTGAGTGTTGTGTGTTTTTTGTGGAAGGTGAAGTCGGCGCCGTCCGCCGCGGCGCGGGCGAGGAGGGCGCCGTGTTTGGATGTTTGTGAGAGGGATGTAAGTATGTGCTTGCAGCTGTGGGTGTGTGCGTCGGCTTTGAGGTTTGTGTAAATGTGGGGTATGGGTTCCCCATGAGTCTGTGGTATGAGGGAGTAAGGCCATGTCCAGTGACCTATTGACACGTCCGAGCCAGTGTTGTATGTGGTGTTTGGTGGTTGACCATCTGCTACTTGGTTAGCGAGTGCGTCGGCGAGGTCGTTGCCGAGTGAGTGGTTGTGTGCTTTAATTTTGCCGAGATGTGTGCGGATGCCTGCGTCGCATCGGGTTATGATGGTGCGTGTGATGGAGTGGAGTGTGTCGCGGTGGATGTTGTGCCTAAAAGCGGAGGGGCAGTTAAGGTATCCTTGTATGAGGCGGAGGGAGCACGCACTGTCAGTCAAGAGGTGGGTATGGCCTAGTTGGAGGCCTATGTCTATGCCTACTAGTTCGGCTCGATTGAGAGTATGGGAGGGAGGGGTAGAGGTCACCAGGATTTTGATGTTGGTGTCCGATGCTGGGTGTGTGGCTGCCGCCCCGAGAGGGGAGCTGCCTCCTTTTTTCGAGCCGTCTGTGTATACGAAGTCCTGCCAGTTCCAAGCAAGAGTTCCTCTGGTGGGGGAGTATGTTAGTCGTGTGCGTTCTTGGAGGGGGTAGGTAAGGGGGTGAGTGGGGTTGGGGGGGAAATGGTATATGCCTGCGGAGTGAGGTGAGTAGGAGTCGGTGAGGTGTGGAGGTGGGAAGGTGATGGTGGGGCTTGGGAGGTGTGTGTCGTATATAGACTCGAGGGTGTTGTGGAGTGCGGTCATGGCTGTGTGTGAGGGTAGGGTGGGGAGCGCGAGGGAGTTAGCGACGAGGTAGATGTCGACCATCCAGCGTGTGCCGAAAGGGGTAGGGGTGGGGTGGCCTGTGTGTTGGTCGGGGGGTAAGAAGGTGTTCGCGTCGTTGGGAAGGGTGTAGAGGAGATGTGTGTAGGGGGGGTTGATATATTTGGAGTGGCGGTATGGTGTGTGTTCCCAACGGGGGAGTATGAGGATGGTAGCGCTGGGGGTGTGTGAGGCTGTGAGGTGTGCGCTGGTGATTGCATGTTCCATGGCTCGGCGCATGCATTCGTGGTCGTATTCGGGGTTGGCGATGTTGGTGCCTTGCCATATGTGTGGGGCATTACTGCCGCTGGATGAGAAGATTATGTCTTCGGGGTAGAGTGAGTGGTAGGTGTGCGAGTGGAGTGATTTATTGAGGGGGTCTGAGTAGAGTTGTGTCTGGATGTGGAATGTGTGACGGAGGGCCGAGAGGAGGTCCTCTCTGGTGGCCCATCTGTTGCGGGTGGTGGTGGCGGGTGTGGGGGAGTGGATTTCTGAGCGGGAGCCTAGGCGAGTGAGGAGGTTGTAGACCTCCTCTTCGAATGTATGATCGGAGAGGTCGGGGGGAAAGAGTTGGTATAGGTGGCGGACGCGGGGGCCGTTAAGGGTGGTGACTGCGCGGCCGTCGGGAGTGCAGAGTATTGTGGTATCGTGAAGTGAGGGGTGTGTGTGGATGGTGAATGTACCGGTAGGGAGCATGTCGAGGTCAGGGTTGATGGGGTTGTGGTTGAATGTGATAAGGCGATGTGTCCAAGGAGGGGGTCCGGGTTCTGGCAGAATGGGTGTGGTGGAGGGGACAAAGCCGGAGTTAAATGCGGTGAGGGCGGTGGGGCCGGAGGGTGTCTCACTAGTGGTGTCTTGTAGTTGAAGGCAAGGCGCCCAATGGACCTCGTGGAGGCGGGTGAGGTCGTGTTGTTTGCCTCGAGCGCACCAATCGCATTGCCATGTGGCGGGGCCTAAGGCAGGGCGGCATTGGGAATGGACGGCAAAGTGCGGGCATGTGCTGCAGGTGGAGGTGGGTTCTAAGTGCAGAGTTTTGTGACATATGGAGCAATCGGCGGGGGTGGGGGTGGGTAGGTTTACCGATGTGGGGGTGGAAGAGATGAGACGGAAGCCGTCGTCCAGTTGGAGTTGTATATCCCATTCCGTGAGGTGTTCCGGGGCCCATTCGACCATGTATTGGGTTTGTCCGTATTCGGTGTCTTTGTGTTTGGAGATGATGCGCGTCACGTCGCAGGGGGGGAATGGTGGTCTGAGGGGGTGAGGTATTCTGTATCTATGTGTGTGATGGGTGCAGTGGGGGTGTAGATGTTGGTGCGGGAGGAGTGGGTAAAGGGGGAGAGGGTGGAAGGAGGGCGGGGGAGGTGTGAGGTGAGGAGGGGAACCCATGAGGGGTGGAGAGTGGTGGAAGGGGATGCTTGTTTGGTTTGTGACGGGGAGTCGGTTGTGGACAGTGTCGGAGGGTTCGGTGAGTACTGCGGCGAGAAGGCGAATTGGGATAGAGAGGGAGGTGTTGGACCCCGTGAGTTTGGAGATGGACTGGCAAGGTTTGAGGATGAAGGAGGAAGGGGTGGCTCGGAGGAGAACTTGTGACCATTCTGTTATGTGATTTTGCCATAGGGGGTCAAGGCGGGGAAGGAGGGAGGTGTGTGTCTTGCGGGGTGAGAATTCGCGGT
>JAPMLY010001696.1:0-42500 GCA_026401115.1 Tetraselmis chui
TGACCCTTACCTCCTTCTCGGGGTCTACATGCCGCAACTCCACAGCACTCAGCTCACCCGCCTATACGCGGAGGTCGCGGCATGGGGCCTCAGACTCACGGACGACTACCCAACACACCGTGTCCTCTGGGGAGGCGACTTCCAAACGACCACCACACCAGGTCAGGGCAACCCCGCCCTCACCACCCTCCTCAAACACCACCTTCGACCGCTCCACCCCCCCCTCCCCACCTTCCCCCGCAGCGACGGATGCCTCGACCACTGGCTCACTCCACCCCCCTCCCCCTTAAGCCTCAACCCTCCGGCATGCTCAACATTTACCTCTCCATCACACTTCTCCGACCACTCGGCGATTCACCTCGTCATTCCCGCCCCCTCCTCCCTAATCGCTCGACCACCCGCGGCCCACGACACACCACGCCCTCACCACACCACCCGCAAATTCTCCTTTAAACTCCCCCTCCAGCCACATCACATTACATCCTACCAACGTAGCACACCCCATCTTCTCAACAGCACAGCCTCCCTCCACGCGGAAATCATAAATACCTCCCCTTACCAGGCCACTCCAGACACCCTCGACACCCTAGCATCCAAATTCACCACACTACTCTCCCAACACATGGACCACGCAGCCACTATCTGGCCCCTCCTTCCCCCGAAAAAACCCCGCCCCACTACTGCATCCGTTAACCCTACCTGGCTATCTAAAAAGACGCGTAAACTCATACGCACACTCCGTCGCTGTAGTACCAACAAAGGCCCCCTTCCCCTCGCCCAAACCCTCCTGCAAACCTCCGACTACCTTTCCCCTACCGAAATCAGTCAAAGATGCCAGGCACGCATCCGCCTTCTCCTCAGAACCACCACCACGGATATACTACAAAAAATTAAAAACCGCACCAATACTGCCTATGACGCCTCCCCGAAATCCTCCCACCGCGGATTGAAAATTAAAAGTGGCCTCCTCCCGGCGACCACCGCAACCACTACACTACACCGCATTACCAAGCCCGATGCGACCGTGGCGTCCTCCCCCTCGACCGTCATTGACGCAATCCACTCCCATTTCACCACTGAACTCATGCGAGCCACCCCGCCCGACCTACCCATACCCCCCTGGGAACACCCTGACAACCCCGACAACTACACCATCGAACCTCGCGGGGACCCTACACTCACTCTAGCCGATATGATTACCCGTGCTACATTTGATAAAACCCTCAACTCGCTAGGCACAGGCAAGGCCCCCGGCCCCGACGGTATCCCCAACGAAATTCTCAAGTTCCTACCCCCCGAGACCCGCTCTGCCCTCTACTCTCTCCTATCCCTCTTCGCCCATACCTCCTACACACCCCCCGAATGGTGCCATAGCACAACATGCCTCCTACATAAAAAAGGAGACCCCACCCTCCTCGACAACTATCGCCCCATCGCCCTCATGAATAACCTCCTTAAGCTCTGGACAGCACTAATAAAAGACGCAGGCTCGAAATACGCCGAAACCCACGGCATCCTCAGCGACCAACAAGACGGCTTTCGACAACACCGCAGCATCCACGACGCCCTCTCCTCCATAATCATGGCCATGGAGGACGCCAAACTCCACAAGAAAGACATCTATGTTATGTACGCGGACTTCAAAGGCGCCTTCAACGCAGCAGACCACCGCATCATGTTCAAACACATGAGACAACTCGGTATGCCCTCCACTTTTGTAGATACATGCGAACACCTCTACGGGGTCTCCTCCACGGACTACATTACCCCTTATGGTCCCACCCCCTCCATCGACATTAATAGAGGTACCCTGCAGGGCGATACCCTCTCCCCCTTCCTTTTCACCCTCTTCCTTGAACCCTTTCTCCGCTGGCTCACGGTCGGCAGCCGGGGCTACCGGCCCGGGCCCCCCGCCACTAACGTTGACCCTACAGAACCCACAGCCACTTACCCCGGACACGGATTCGCCGACGACCTCAGCATAGCCACGGGCTCGACCCCCAACATGGCCATCCAACTAAAGAAACTCTCCCTCTTCAGCGCCTACACAGGTATGACCGTCAACATCCAAAAATGTTGTATCACCGGAGCCCTTTGGCGTTTGGGTAACGCCCTCTCCCTTGCCAACTCCACCCTACTCACATCCCACCTCCAATCGCAGTTCCTAACCATCAACTCCACTCCCTCGCCCATTCCCTCCATTGGCCCCTCGGACACATACCGCGTCCTCGGGGTCGAACTTAACACCTCCCTCACCTTCACCAAACACTGGCATGAACTCAAACGCACCACCACCTCCCTCATCGACGCCCTTTCCACCTCCCTACTAACCCAATCTCGCAGGATACGCGTCATCCGTGGCCTCCTACTCGGCAAACATTTTACCCTTCAACTTGGTCTCTTCAGCGACTCCCAACTGGACACCCTTGAAGGTCAAATCTGCCGCGCCCTCCGCTCAGCCGTCTCCTCGGTACGCAGCCTCCCCCGCACCGCCCTTCACCGACCCACCTCCGACCTCGGCTACGGTCTCCCCTCCCTCAAAGCCCATGCCGCACAACTCACAGTCTGCCACCTCCACAAAACCCTGAACTCCCCCGGATACAGAGGCCAAATGGCCAGAGCCCACATACACAAAATCTCCACCACATACTCCCACTGGCCCATTGAATCCATAATGTCAGGCAACCTATCCTTCCCCACGCTCAGATGCCTTGTACGTGCCCAACGTGATGCCGGCACCTTATTTCACAACATCCCTCCCCTTTCCCTCACCAACCCCATTGCCACCACTATCCGCACCCACTTCACCAGACAAGACGCAAACCTCCGTACATCACTCAGAGACAGAGCCACGCACATTACCGACCCACTCCATTACAAACAAGCCTACCGCGAATTCTCACCCCGCAAGACACATACCTCCCTCCTTCCCCGCCTTAACCCACTATGGCAAAATCACATAACCACATGGCCGCAAGTCCTCCTCCGCGCCACACCTTCCTCCTTCATCCTCAAATCCAGTCAGTCCATCTCCAAACTCACAGGGTCCGACACTTCTCTCACTATCCCAGTTCGCCTACTCGCCGCAATTCTCACCGAACCCACTGACACTATCCACAACCGCCTTCCCGTCACGAACCTCAACATCAAACAAGCCTCCCTCCCCACCACCCTACATCCCTCCTGGATTCCCCTCCTCAACCCACACCTCCCCAGACACCCTTCTACCCTCTCCCCAGACATCCACTCCTCCCGCACCACCACTACCAACCCCACAGCCCGCATCACACACATAGACACGGAATACCTCACCCCCACAGACCACCACTACCCCCCTTGCGACGTGACACGCATCATATCCAAACACAAAGACACAGAATACGGACAAACACAATACATGGTCGAATGGGCCCCGGAACACCTCACGGAATGGGACATCCACCTCCAACTCGACGAAGGCTTCCAACTCATCTCTTCCACCCCCACATCGGTAACCCTACCCCCCCCCTCCCCCACTGACTGCTCCATATGCCATAACCCTCTTCACTTGGAACCCACTTCCACCTGCTCCACATGCCCGCACTTTGCAATCCACTCACAATGCCGCCCAGCTCAGGGTCCTGCCACGTGGCAGTGCGACTGGTGTACTGGTGGCCAACAGCACGACCTCACCCGTCTCCACGAGGTCCAATGGGCCCCATGCCTTCAACTTCACGACACCATTAGTGAGACCCCCTCCGGCCCCACCGCCCTCACAGCATTTAACTCTGGCTTTGTCCCATCCACCACACCCATCCTGCCAGACCCCGGACCTCCTCCGTGGTCACACCCCCTAATCACATTCAACCACGCCCCCATTAACCCCGACCTTGACATGCTCCCTACCGGTAAATTCGCCATCCACGCACACCCATCCCTCCACGACACCACCATACTCTGCACTCCTGACGGCCGCGCAATCACCACCCTTAACGGCCCCCGCGTCCGTCATCTCTACCAACTCTTTCGCCCCGACCTCTCGCAGCATACGTTCGAGGAGGAGGTCTATCGCCTCCTTACTCGCCTAGGCTCTCGGTCGGAAATCCAATCCCCCACACCCACCACCACCACACGCAACAGATGGGCCACTCGAGAGGACCTCCTCTCCGCTCTACGGCACACATTCCACATCCAGACAGAACTCTACTCCGACCCCCTTAACAAATCACTCCACTCACACACCTACCACTCGCTCTACCCAGAAGACATAGTCTTCTCGTCCAGCGGCAGTAACGCTCCACACACATGGCAGGGTACCAATATCGCAAATCCCGAATACGACCACGAATGCATGCGCCGTGCCATGGAACATGCAATCACCAGCGCACATCTCACAAACACACACACCCCCAGCGCTACCATCCTCATTCTCCCCCGATGGGAACACACACCTTACCGCCACTCTAAATACATCAACTCCCCCTACACACATCACCTATACACCCTCCCCAACGACGCGAACACCTTCCTACCCCCCGACCAACACACCGGCCATCCCACCCCCACCCCTTTCGGCACACGCTGGATGGTAGACATCTACCTCGTCGCTAACTCACTCGCACTCCACAACCTTCCCTCACGCACAGCCATGACCGCACTCCACAACACCCTAGAATCTATCTACGGCACACACCTCCCAAACCCCATCCTCAACATCCCACCGCCACACCACAACACCCCCTACTCCCCTCACTCCGCAGGCATCTACCATCTCCCCCCAAACCCCACCCACCCCCTTACCCACCCCCTACAAGAACGAACAAGACTAACATACTTCCCGACCAGAGGAATCCTTGCTTGGAACTCGCAGGACTTCGTATACACAGACGGCTCGAAGAAAGGAGGCAACTCCCCTCTTGGAGCAGCAGCTACCCACCCCGCCTCGAACACCAACATCAGAATCCTGGTGACCTCTACCCCCCCCTCCCATACCATTAATCGAGCCGAACTAGCTGGTATCGCCATAGGCCTCCAACTAGGACATACCCACCTCCTTACTGACAGTGCGTGCTCCCTCAGCCTCATACAAGGTTACCTTAACTGCCCCTCCGCTTATAGGCACAACATCCACCGAGACACACTCCTCTCCATCACACACACCCTCAAAACCCGATGCGACGCAGGCATCCGCACACATCTAGGTAAAATTAAAGCACACAACCACTCACCCGGCAACGAACTAGCAGACACACTCGCTAACCAGGTCGCTGATGGTCACCCGCCAGATACAACATACACCACAGGCTCGGAGGTGTCCATTGGACATTGGACCTGGCCTTACACCCTCATACCACAAACCCAAGGCGAACCCTTACCCCACATTTACACAAACCTAAAAGCCGACGCACACACACACAGCTGCAAACACACACTTACACCCCTCTCGCAATCATCCAAACACGGCGCCCTACTCGCCCGCGCCGCGGCGGACGGTGCCGACTTCACCTTCCACAAAAAACACTCAACACTCACCAACACACAATTCACCCACAAACAAGAATTCATTTGGGGCGTCCACAACACCCGCCTCCTCCCACACAATCCCACCCTGCGATGTCCCATGTGTGGCCAATTCACCAGCAACGGCCACATGGCCGGTAACTGCCCATCCATGTCTGGCCTGAGACAGGACCGACACAACAGCGCGCTACAACTCCTCATGTCTCTCCTCGAACGCCACAATGGAGGTCGATGGGAAACTATCACTGCAGACTTCGGTAACAAACCCATCAAGTCTTTCCCCCACCCCACCACCTCCTACACCCCTCTTGACTGCCATCCCCCACACCCCTCCCACATGCCTACCCGCCTTGTTGATGCTGACGAAGGTCTCTCGACCGACTCCCTAACCTCCTGTCCCGCTATACTCCCCTCCGACATCCTCCCGTCTGAGCTGCGTCCCCCGGCACATAAACCCGATTTCATACGCCTCCTCGAACCTCGCTTCGTTGGCCACAACAACGGCCGCCGTAGATACTCGTCTATCAAAAAAATTCAGATAGGGGAATGGAAATACTGCACCGACCACAACCTCTCACACACAACCCGCCTGATTAGGACCAAATACACACCCCTCGCAAACGCCATCCGCAACCATTGGCCGGGTACCGAAGTCGACATCCTACCCATAGTCATGAGCCGCACGGGCACACCGCACTCATCCACCATCGAAAGTCTCACCTCCCTACTCACCCTCCGCACCGACCCTCCGGACAAACTCATCACCAAAACTCGCCTAGACACGTCTCGCATCCTTTCCACCCTCCACACACACACCGTCCAATGGCTGCACTATCTCCTCCTCGTCTACCGCACCAAATCACGCAAGACCACTCGCCAAGCATCCGCATAAAGACCTACCTCATGCCCCTTCTTGCACACCACCTTTAAACTTGGAGAGGTTGGACACAGGAGGTTCACGGTCTAGCCCTGACTTGTAAGTTCCCTGTTTGACGTAGTTGGGAGGGCCCAGAGACAGCAGCCGACGCATCCGGCTTTTTGGTGAAAAACCGGCGCATACGGTACATGTTGTAAACAATTTCAATTTCAATTTCGAAGTTGTGGACCGTGCGGTGGGATGATGGTGCGGAAACTACCGAGCGGTCCACTCAACTCCGGGCAGAGCTGCCCACTGCCGGGGAAGAACTTGCTAGCTCACCACCTCCCACGCCTGGCGATGACCACACTAACTGGAGATTAGTTCCTGCTCACCCTTCCAACACCCTGTCAAAATTTTGCGTAGAGCTTCTGCCTGTCGACTCCGCTGTGCGCACCGCGCCGACGGAGGGTAGTGGTAGAAAAATAGCTGAAAATATAAATTTCGAAAATCATCCACCACTACCCACCGACGCATCTCCTTCTCCAAAACGCGGCTCGACCTGTAGCGGGTACTTTTACCGCAACTACCCATATGCTACGGACCTCATGCTACCTCCCCCTTCACCCCTGCTCGCATTAATGGCATATCAAGTTGGATACCGAGCTCCTTGTTGGTTACGTGGCGGGCGAAGCCACCGGGTTTGGGCGGGGCTGAACATGCATCCCTTAATCATGATTGTTTGCACCACCTATCCATAGTCAGTAACTATAGAACTCCATGCTCATGAACATGCCTGAATTTCAGCTTAATAATGCTACGCTATCGCAACGAAATGTCCCCAGTAGCATTAGCAAGATGCAGCAACGTGACGCCATAATGCAGTCGAGTGAGTGAGTGACATGCATACATGCCCATTGATCGCCACACAAAAACGCACAAAGCCTAGCTTTACTCCCCTTAAAGAAGCTAAAGCAGTAGCAATGCGCTCTGTCATGCAACTTGGACGGGAATGAGAGGTGTTTTAAACTTTTTTGTTTTACAAAGAACTGTGTAATCTGAATTTTGGCGGAGCCACTAACCCCCTCCCCCCCCGATGTAATGCACGACCTGTGCCTATCGCCTATGTCTACACTTACTTCCCATGTCTGAAACTCCACACCCACTCGCTCCCTCGATATCCTCCTTCCTATATGAGCGCTGATTGCCATTCTCTTTGTCGAGAAGGGTCGCCTCCTCGACATTCGGAGCGCGGGGCTTCGAGCCGAGGCCGCGCACATAGCCGCGCTCGCACATGCGCCACGCTCACTCCCGCATCCACCCCCACGTCACAACCAGCACGCCTCAACTCCTTCGTAGTGTCTAATAATTCCTTGTTTTCCTATTCGAACGGGTTTCAGTAAGATTTTGGTCGCTAGGTACCTCAGAAAGCGAGGCACACGAGCGTAAATGCGGGACGCGGTCGTGCCGGGGAGCGGCTACACGCATCGTCTTACCTCGTACACTCCCCTCGACTTTCAAGCCCGCCGCAACACAGCCACCTGCGACCCAAACAACTGGTCCATCCATTTCATGATATTCATGGGCGTTATCGAGCTGATTTTCGATACACGAGAGGGTCTTACCGCACAGCTCTAGCTCATCTTTAGGACGGTCAACTTGTCGCCGACCTCATCGCGCACCGCTCACTCCCGACCATTCACGTTGCTTGCACGCCCAACTCACCACACCAACCTTCGCCTCCGACTACCAAAAGTTTCAAAATCCTCTTGGCAATTTGTTTTGAGAAGCGTCGGGCTTGAGGTAGAGTTTGATCTGACTTTGCTCCTTCTGAGTCGGGCGGATGGCCCGACAGAGAGGTGGTGCGCTTAGGGTGAGAGCAACTGCAAATATAGCGATGATACAGTTTTCTTAGAAATATTTAAGAGATAAGTACTAATGAAAAATATTGCTTCGTACCGTTTTTGTGGTACACGTACCGTACCACCAATTCTCCCGAGGCACTAGCGTTTAGCTTTCAAAGGCTAATCGCCACACTGGTTTCGGAGCTCTTTGGTCGATTGCTTGTTGATCTGCTCGAAGTTGTTTGCTTGAGTCGAGATGGCTTCTCTCGGAGCTGGACATTACGTGGTTTTGGTAATTCACGTCGGAGGAACTAAATCGTCGGATTTGAAGTTGGTGTTTCAGCGTGAGCCTCGTACTGGTAGAACTTGGTTCCCTGCTGGCTCTGTCTTACCTAACGAAGAGCCTGTCGACGCTGCTATTCGCGAGTTACACGAGGAGACCGGTCTTGTTTTGACACCGGATGATTTGACGCTGTTGAGTGGTGAACCTGTTAACGTTACGCTACCTCAAGGACGACAGCTTGTCTACGTGTACTCTGCGTCTATTCCTGTCCTGTTTGCTACGAACAACTTACGTACACCTGCTCAGGTCGAGCAGGCTGTTTTGGCACAGTCGACAGTTAATCCGGATGGCACTTACGTCGTCCCGGAAACCATCAACATTGACGGTCTGACACTTACGCCTGCACAGACAGGGTTACTTCGTGCTGAGAAGCACAAGAGTGAATTACTTCACTTTGGTTACGTGACACAGTGGGAATCTTTTTATCGAGCAATGACACAACACGTTCCAGTCATGCAAGACGACACGTCTATCCCGAAGCAGTTCCACATGTACCCCCGGTTTACGACGGTCGACTCTGGTTCTGTATGGCTACTGATTCTCGGACACATTAATCGACTGACTGGTGTAGGACCTACTGATTTACGAGTGGGAAGGCCGATGCCTACCCACAACCTGGCTGGACTGTCTGTGACCCTTACAGAAACTCAGCGTAAGGCAGCTATTACTTCACCGTACCAGAATGGTCAAGACCCACCTGTACTAGAGGATTGGCTCGAAGCTCAGCCTCAGCGTTTTATAATGCTAGGGATTGCTGCTGACTCGTACGACGCAGTGTTCTGGGTTACTTCACAGTTTTCTGGACTCCTTGGTGGATGGTGGTTGAACCGGAAAAATCGGCCTCCAATTCCATCTACGTACAACGAGCTTGTTGCGGAGATACGCAAGTCGACGTTTCTTCCGAACATTCAGGACGACGCAATTAACGCTTTGCTAAGTTTTACGCAGAGCAACACGATGAGTTACGCACTTTTCACTAAGAAGTACAACGACTACTTACGTCGTTCTCGTCAAGACCTGACAGCTGAGGTACAGTGTGTACGCTTCATTACCGGCCTTGCAAATGTGGACCTCCAGAGACTGGCGAGATCACACCGAGCTCTACAAGGTTACCAGATTACGCTCGCGGAGCTACAAAACTTTCTGAATGACGTCGTGACAGACTCGCCGGAACTAGGCAATGCAAGGTCTGCTGCTGGACCATCTGCCCAGCCCACACGCAAGCGCAACCTAGAGGACCCTTTCGAGGAAGCCTCTAACGTCTGGAAACGTAACAAGGGTGGCCGTGGACGTGGCCGCGGACGTGGACGTGGAGGTGGTAACAATGGTGGTCGTGGTGGCAACAATGGTGGACGTGGTCAAACATCCGGCCGCGAAGATTTTAATTCAATCGCAAATGCAATGACAGCTGAGGAGCGTAAGCGACACATGGACGAGGGACTTTGCTTCAAGTGTCACAAGAAGGGACACCGTTTGTTCCAATGCCCGGAGTTCAAGGGCAAGGCACCAATGCAACCTAAGAAGCAATGATGGTGGCAAGGCTGTTCTACAAATGAACTGGAGCAGCCGGCTACATCTACTGTTCATTCTGAGACACTGTTAGCGACAGAGGTCGTCGAAACTCCTTCGACATCTCCATCGACTACAGTTGCGACACCTGTAACGCAAGTAGCAGGTCGTCGTCGTCAGACTAAGCAGAGACAGAGTCGTAAACCTGTAACCAGACGTTCAGTTGATTGGAAACTGGTTGACTCAGTCTTTGACCCTCTGCATGCACGATTCAACTTCACGTTGGAGGGATGTGCTGATGATGAAGGTCTTAACTCGCACGGTGACTTACCTCACTGTTCGCCGAGTGACTCGATTCTAGACAGAGACTTAACAGGAGAGAGGGTGTTCATCAACCCACCCTGGGAGTTAGCTGAGCAAATTGCGCAGCATTTTGAGGATTGTCGTCGAACATCTCCGACATCTACGATGGCTATATTTGTACTACCGAAGTGGGCGAAATTTACTCAGGTGACTAAGCACTGGAAACTCTATCAAGAATTCCCAGCAAGGACACAGCTTTTTACACGTCAGTCACTGGAGAACCCAGCGCAACAGGAGGTGGTTGCTCCAGCCCCTTGGCCTGTACAGCTGTGGTTAGTCGACGCAGATTGTGCGTTTAACGACTCACCAGAACCTACAGCACCTGATCAACCCGACTCGGTACCTGTACCAACAGACGACTCGGAACCTTCCATCGCTACGCTGCGACATTTTTCTTCGCCAGCTACAGCCCTACTGACTGACCTCACGGAAGCTCGCCCGTTAATTCGAACTGAGCTGACTGTGAAAACTCCTGATGGCGGACACCAAATTTCTGGATTAGTGGACTGCGCTGCGACACTTGATTTTGTGTCAGAGGACTTTGTACGACGCTTTGCTTTACAGACTCGGAAGTCTGCGAGTAAAACTCCAGTTCGACTCGCTAATGGACAACGAGTGACTTCTACGACAGTCTGCGACGTCACTTTTGAGCTGGCTCGACACGAGTTTCAACGGACTTTCTACGTCTTACGTGATTTACGCACAGCTGATTTAATCCTGGGTTTACCATGGCTTGATGACGAACAGGCCTCTTTACAATTTGGTACAACCAGAATTTTTACACTAATGGACGGCACAGCTGTGGAGACTACACTTGAGGAACGACGCCCTGAGTGTCTACTCATGTCATCTACGAAAGTTCAGAAGCTTATGCGCAAGACGCGCCGCAGCAGAGGACGTCATGCTGATTTTTACGTCATTGAACTTACGTCAGTCGCTGAACAAACGACAGACTTTCACACTGGAGAGGAACTAACAGCAGAACAACGTGACAACTTCCGGTCGTTACTTTTTGAAGACTTCCCGGAGTTACTGCAACCTGTCGACTCTCCGCCAGTAAGCCGACAGTGGGATCAGCCCATTGAAACAACTGGCCCGATGCGACGTCAACGTCTGAACAGATTGTCACCCGCAGAGCGCGCTGAGCTTAATCGACAGCTCAAAGACGCAGTGGAAGCTGGTTTGATACGCCCCAGCTACAGTGAGTTCGGCTCGCCAATTCTTTTTGTGCGAAAGGCTGATGGCTCGCTACGACTGTGCATTGACTACCGTGGCCTTAACGAGGTTACGCGTAAGGACGCTTACCCACTTCCAAGAGTGGATGACACACTGGACGAACTTAAGGACGCGAATTTTTACACACACCTCGACCTCGCTTCTGGATTCTGGCAAGTTCGAGTGCGTGATCAGGACGTTCACAAGACGGCTTTTCAGACCCCTGATGGCTTAATGGAATGGGTCGCCATGCCGTTTGGGCTGTGTAACGCACCAGCTACATTTCAGAGGATGATGAATGACATACTTCGCGACTTTTTACATAAGTTCGTGACAGTCTACCTGGATGACGTCTGTATCTACAGTCGAACTCTGGAAGAGCACCTGGAGCACCTACGTCTAGTGCTACAGCGATTCAAGGAGGAAGGGCTAAAATTACGCCTTAAGAAATGCTTTTTCGGATTGCAAGAAATGGAGTATCTGGGCTACACTGTGTCAGCCGGGAAAATTTCGGTTTCCACAAAGAAAGTCGAGGCCGTTGCAGACTGGCCAGTGCCCAAGACGCAGAAGGAGGTTCGCAGTTTCGTACAGTTCTGCAACTTCTATGCGAGATTTATACACCATTTTAGCGACCTTACGGCTCCATTGACGGACTTACTGCGGAAGTCCCAGCCACAGAAGGTTACGCTGACGCCTGCCTGTTTGGAAGCCTTCGAGACTCTCAAGTTACGGCTCATTTCCGCGCCATGCCTGATCCTTCCGGAGGTCGGCTCGGACGCGACGTTCACCGTAGCTACAGATGCTTCAACAGTGGGGATTGCAGCAGTCCTGTTGCAAGACCAAGGAGGCGGTCTTCAACCAGTCTCTTACTGGGCGCGTAAGCTGAATCCAGCTGAGCGTGGTAACACTTACTCTGCGTACGACTTAGAAGCTTTGGCCGTATGCGAAGCCGTCAAGCATTGGAGGTGCTATCTTGAAGGCTGTTCTAAGTTCCTTGTCGTAACAGACCACGACACACTGCGGCATCTGCTCAGGCAACCGAACAACAGGCTGAACAAGCGGCAAGCAAGATACCTGCGGGATTTGCAACCGTTTGTGGGCTCAATGACACTTGCATATCGCAAGGGAGCTCTGAACGAAGCTGACCCGTTAAGCCGGCGTCCAGACTTCGTACCTCAGGCCACAGTACCCTTATTTTGGGATGGCGAGGTTCCGTCAGATCGAGAATTACGACGGAAGTCCCAGCTGCTGTTTGAAGACGCACAGTTAAATTCACTGACTGTTAACGCGTTGCAGCTGAGCCCTGAGTTCGCTGATCTCATTCGCGAGGGGTTCTCACGAGATTCGTTTTATGGGGACGATGGTGAGTGGACAAGAGACAGCCGGATAGAAGCCAGAGACGGGTACTTTTGGCGTCTCAATCGCCTCTGTATTCCACAGAACTCTGAGCTCCGACTGAGATTGATCGCAGAGCTGCACGAAAGTTCGTCAGCCGGTCACAGAGGAGTTGCTAGCACTCTTGCTAAAGCACTCGACAGATTCTGGTGGAAACGAATCCGCCAAGACGTGAAAGATTTTTGTGAACGCTGCGTCGTGTGCCGACGAGCGAAGATTCGACCGCAGATGGCTGCGACTCTTTACCCATTACCTGTTCCACCCAGACCGTGGCACACAGTTGGTCTTGACTACCTGACACACTTGCCTGAGAGCAACGGCTTTAACAGTGTGCTGATTGTAGTAGACCATCTAACTCGAATGGCCCATTTTCTGCCATGCACAGAGTCGATTACTGCCGAAGAAACTGCAACTTTGTTTTTACAGGGAGTCTACCGTTTACATGGACTGCCCCGTGTGCTAATCAGCGACCGCGACCCGAAATTTGTCAGCGCCTTCTGGCAGACACTCTGGAGACGCCTCGGAACTCGTCTGAACATGTCTACCAGTCGACACCCAGAAACAGACGGACTGACAGAGCGCGTGAACAGCACGTTTCAGCAGCTTCTTCGTTGCTTCTGTTGCTATGATGGATCTGATTGGACGACACTTCTACCGCAAGTGGAGTTTGCGTACAACGCTTCGCGTGCACTCGGAATTGAGCACACACCGTTCGAGGCTAACTTTGGTTTTTCTCCTGAGGAGCCTCCTGACCTGCTCTTCAGCATGCGACCATCGATTCCCTTTTCGCAAGACGCAACAGAACGGTTGAGATTGTTACAGGAAGTGCACACCCTGGTACGCTCTGTGTTACAGCTACACAAGGACGAAATGCAAGCGCGCACAGAACCGTCTACAACGCCACACTTCGCTAAAGGAGACAAGGTGTCAGTCGTTACAGCAAATCTTTTTCTACGAGGACAACCGAACAGGAAACTCAGAGACAGACAGCTCGGCCCTTTTTCAGTGGAGGAGCAGATTGGAAAACACAGTTACAGATTGAAACTACCAGCGACAGTACGCTTACACCCTGTGTTCCACGTTAACAACTTAAGACCCTGCTCTACCGCTCTGCTACGACCAGCTGTCCCGGTGACTGTCCCTGAAGGAGACGACGAGGAGTTCGACGTCTCTCACATCTCTGCTGTGTGCATCAAGTCGTTACCTGGACGACGAGGCAAATATTTGCTCTTCATGACGCACTTCAGTGATGACGACATTCCACCTGTTTGGCACCGGTTGAACGAAGTACACCGGACCACAGCGTTACAAGAATTCTTGGAGACGCCCCAATGGCGCAAGTTCGCCAAGACTCAGGCTTACATTGAATTCATGCACGCTTTCCCAGCGCGCATTCCTGAGTCCCAGTAACTGCTTCAGTAAAGGAGCCAAGAACCACGGAGGTCTGCCTCGCGGCGGCCTCATTGATCTGTCAAGAGGGGGAGGGTACGAGTGTGACGAGTACAGTCCTGCAACAGTACATTGCAGGACATTGTACAGGTACTCGTTACGGATATCAATTCGTGCTTTTCCACAGGACGGACGTATACTCGTGGGTACGTCGCTACTGCAATAATGTAATGGTGCTGATGCTACAGTACGACCAGTACCTCCCGGTACGTACAGATATGCATAATTAATCTAACTAGCCAGATGACGCGCCAGAACGAGCTCTTCAATGCAGAAGGAGCCGCGTCGTGAAACCCAATGCTAGGCAGGCCGCGTCTCGAGGACAGATGACGACGGTTGAGCAGCACTAGCGCCTGACACGTAAGCGAAGCTTGCAGGCGTGACTAGTCTGGGCTGAAACCTATTTAAGCCCAGTGCAGTAGAGGGAGGTGACAGAACCTTTAAACAATTCCCTTGTTTATTTACAACATCTACTGCCCAAGTACAGCAGTGAAACATCTTTCAGCAATTGCCTCTCGACAACATCATTTTGCCATCTTGCAACAACAGAACTAGACAGACTAGAACAGATTTGTGCTAGCGTTTAGCTTTCAAAGGCTAATCGCCACAGGTATTTTCAGGAAGCATAAACAACAATAAGTAAAATTAACAACAGTGACAGTAACAGCAATTGTGAAAGCATCGGCATGCCAGCAACATCAGAAGCATTAGCAAACTGTAGCATGATAAACATACATGAACAACATTCTTGACAACAAAGCCAACAAGCACAACATATGCAAGTAACAAAATCATTATCAAAAATCAAGCGCGTCGTATAGAAACATGCCTCGAGTGTTTTCTTGAAGTTGATGCAACTACTGTCGATGTAAACAATACTGGTGCGTAGCTGACTTGACTCGTTGTATGCCAAAAAAAATCCACGTGCCTGCGAAGGGGGAGGCTACACCAGAACCCCCCACCATGCGCATAGTGACGCTGCGCGGAACTGCGCACACGTCGAGAGTCTGCCATGCGACATGCGCAAATACGAGCAGATAGCATGAAACCCTATCAAGTGCATTACTCGGACGTTTGCTTCCCCCAACGCATACACACCATACAATGTATATGCCCATTTGCAAGTAAAAAAAAACACGCGAGCGTCGTTGTTATGTGTGAGAGGAGGAGAAGGGCAGACCGCCCATCGCACACGACAAGACTATCTTCAGGTATTGTCGCCGATGTATATCTAACTAGAGTCTCTAGAGAAATTCGAGAAAACATGAACTGCACGGGTCCCACACCAAACCATTCGCTCCCTCACCTTCTCCCCCTCATCCTTTCTTTACCACATACTCAATCACGGAAACACACATACACACACACACTCACACACCCCAGTACACACACACACGCACTAGCAAACATACACACATACACACACACACACACAGATAAGCAAATGCAAGTACACACACCAGAAAATGCAAATGCACACACAAGCAAACACACACCTACACAAGTCAACGCGTACACATACCAGCAAACACACACATACATTAACAATCAAGCCAGCAAACATGCACCCATTTAGACCAGCGAATGCACTCGCGCACACACACACACATACACTATCACACACCAGCAAACAGACACACACGCACGCACGCACTAGCGAGTACAAGTACACACTCTCACACAGACACTGTGACGAGTACAGTCATGCAACAGTACATTGCAGGACATTGTACAGGTACTCGTTACGGATATCAATTCGTGCTTTTCCACAGGATGGACGTATACTCGTGGGTACGTCGCTACTGCAATATTGTAATGGTGCTGATGCTACAGTACGACCAGTACTTCCCGGTACGTACAGATATGCATAATTAATCTAACCAGCCAGATGACGCGCCAGAACGAGCTCTCCAATGCAGAAGGAGCCGCGTCGTGAAACCCAATGCTAGGCAGGCCGCGTCTCGAGGCGGATGACGACGGTTGAGCAGCACTAACGCCTGACACGTAAGCGTAGCTTGCAGGCGTGAGTAGTCTGGGCTAAAACCTATTTAAGCCCAGTGCAGTAGAGGGAGGTGACAGAACCTTTAAACAATTCCCTTGTTTATTTACAACATTTACTGCCCAAGTACAGCAGTGAAACATCTTCCTTCAATTGCCATCTTGCAACAACAGAACTAGACAGATTAGAACAGATTTGTGCTAGCGTTTAGCTTTCAGAGGCTAACCGCCACACTGGTTTCGGAGCTTGTTGGTCGACGCACGCTTTCGTTGCTCGTTGATCTGCTCGACGTTGTTTGCTTGAGTTGAGATGGCTTCTCTAGGAGCTGGACATTACGTGGTTTTAGTAATTCACGTCGGAGGAACTAAATCGTCGGATTTAAAGTTGGTGTTTCAGCGTGAGCCTCGTTCTGGAAAAACTTGGTTCCCAGCTGGCTTTGTCTTACCTAACGAAGAGCCTGTCGACGCTGCTATTCGCGAGTTACACGAGGAGACCGGTCTTGTTTTGACACCGGATGATTTGACGCTGTTGAGTGGTGAACCTGTTAACGTTACGCTACCTCAAGGACGACAGCTTGTCTACATGTACTCGGCTTCAATTCCTGTCCTGTTTGCTACGAACAACTTACGTACACCTGCTCAGGTCGAGCAGGCTGTTTTGGCACAGTCGACAGTTAATCCGGATGGCACTTACGTCGTCCCGGAAACCATCAACATTGACAGTCTGACACTTACGCCCTCACAGAAGGGGTTACTTCGTGCTGAGAAGCACAAGAGTGAATTACTTCACTTTGGTTACGTGACACAGTGGGAATCTTTTTCTCGAGCAATTACACAACATGTTCCAGTCATGCAAGACGACACGTCTATCCCGAGGCAGTTCCACATGTACCCCCGGTTTACGACGGTCGACTCTGGTTCTGTATGGCTACTGATTCTCGGACACATTAATCGACTGACTGGTGTAGGACCTACTGATTTACGAGTGGGAAGGCCGATGCCTACCCACAACTTGGCTGGACTGTCTGTGACACTTACGGAGACTCAGCGTAAGGCAGCTATTACTTCACCGTACCAGAATGGTCAAGACCCACCTGTACTAGAGGATTGGCTCGAAGCACAGCCTCAGCGTTTTATAATGCTAGGGATTGCTGCTGACTCGTACGATGCAGTGTTCTGGGTTACTTCACAGTTTTCTGGACACCTAGGTGGGTGGTGGTTGAACCGGAAAAATCGGCCTCCAATTCCATCTACGTACAACGAGCTTGTTGCGGAGATACGCAAGTCGACGTTTCTTCCGAACGTTCAGGACGACGCAATTAACGCTTTGCTAAGCTTTACGCAGAGCAACACGATGAGTTACGCGCTTTTTACTAAAAAGTACAACGACTACTTACGTCGTTCTCGTCAAGACCTGACAGCTGAAGTACAGTGTGTACGCTTCATTACTGGCCTTGCAAACGTGGACCTCCAGAGACTGGCGAGATCACACCGAGCTCAACAAGGTTACCAGATTACACTCGTGGAGCTACAAAACTTTTTGAATGACATCGTGACAGACTCGCCGGAACTAGGCAATGCAAGGTCTGCTGCTGGACCATCTGCCCAGCCCACACGCAAGCGCAACCTTGAAGACCCTTTCGAGGAAGCCTCTAACGTCTGGAAACGTAACAAAGGTGGCCGTGGACGTGGCCGCGGACGTGGACGTGGAGGTAGTAACAATGGTGGTCGTGGTGGTAACAATGGTGGACGTGGTCAGATATCCGGCCGCGAAGATTTTAATTCAATCGCAAATGCAATGACAGCTGAGGAGCGTAAGCGACACATGGACGAGGGACTTTGCTTCAAGTGCCACAAGAAGGGACACCGTTTGTTCCAATGCCCGGAGTTCAAGGGCAAGGCACCGATGCAACCTAAGAAACAATGATGGTGGCAAGGCTGTTCTACAAATGGACTGGAGCAGCCGGCTACATCTACTGTTCATTCTGAGACACTGTTAGCGACAGAGGTCGTCGAAACACCTTCGACATCTCCATCGACTACAGTTGCGACACCTGTAACACAAGTAGCAGGTCGTCGTCGTCAGACTAAGCAGAGACAGAGTCGTAAACCTGTAACCAGACGTTCAGTTGATTGGAAACTGGTTGACTCAGTCTTTGACCCTCTGCATGCACGATTCAACTTCACGTTGGAGGGATGTGCTGATGATGAAGGTCTTAACTCGCACGGTGACTTACCTCATTGTTCGCCGAGTGACTCGATTCTAGACAGAGACTTAACAGGAGAGAGGGTGTTCATCAACCCACCCTGGGAGTTAGCTGAGCAGATTGCGCAGCATTTTGAGGATTGTCGTCGAACATCTCCGACATCTACGATGGCTGTATTTGTACTACCGAAGTGGGCGAAATTTACTCAGGTGACTAAGCAGTGGAAACTCTATCAAGAATTCCCAGCAAGGACACAGCTTTTTACACGTCAGTCACTGGAGAACCCAGCGAATCAGGAGGTGGTTGCTCCAGCCCCTTGGCCTGTACAGCTGTGGTTAGTCGACGCAGATTGTGCGTTTAACGACTCACCAGAACCTACAGCACGTGATCAACCCGACTCGGTACCTGTACCAACAGACGACTCGGAACCTTCCATCGCTACGCTGCGACATTTTTCTTCGCCAGCTACAGCCCTACTGACTGACCTCACGGAAGCTCGCCCGTTAATTCGAACTGAGCTGACTGTGAAAACTCCTGATGGCGGACACCAAATTTCTGGATTAGTGGACTGCGCTGCGACACTTGATTTTGTGTCAGAGGACTTTGTACGACGCTTTGCTTTACAGACTCGGAAGTCTCCAAGTAAGACTCCAGTTCGACTCGCTAACGGACAACGAGTGACTTCTACGACAGTCTGTGACATCACTTTTGAGCTGGCTCGACACGAGTTTAAACGGACTTTCAACGTCTTACGTGATTTACGCACAGCTGATTTAATCCTGGGTTTACCATGGCTTGATGACGAACAGGCCTCTTTACAATTTGGTACAACCAGAATTTTTACACTAATGGACGGCACAGCTGTGGAGACTACACTTGAGGAACGACGCCCTGAGTGTCTACTCCTGTCATCTACGAAAGTTCAGAAGCTTATGCGCAAGACGCGCCGCAGCAGGGGACGTCATGCTGATTTTTACGTCATTGAACTTACGTCAGTCGCTGAACATACGACAGACTTTCACACTGGAGAGGAACTAACAGCAGAACAACATGACAACTTCCGGTCTTTACTCTTTGATGACTTCCCGGAGTTATTGCAACCAGTCGACTCTCCACATGTAAGCCGACAGTGGGATCATCCCATTGAAACAATTGGCCCGATGCGACGTCAACGTCTGAACAGATTGTCACCCGCAGAGCGCGCTGAGCTTAATCGACAGCTCAAAGATGCAGTGGACGCTGGTCTGGTCCGTCCTAGCTACAGTGAGTTCGGCTCGCCAATTCTTTTTGTGCGAAAAGCTGATGGCTCGCTACGTCTGTGCATTGACTACCGTGGTCTTAACGAGGTTACGCGTAAAGATGCTTATCCGCTACCGCGTGTGGACGACACACTGGACGAACTTAAGGACGCGAACTTTTACACACACCTCGACCTCGCTTCTGGATTCTGGCAAGTTCGAGTGCGTGATCAGGACGTTCACAAGACGGCTTTTCAGACCCCTGATGGCTTAATGGAATGGGTCGCCATGCCGTTTGGGCTGTGTAACGCACCGGCTACATTTCAGAGGATGATGAACGACATACTTCGCGACTTTTTACACAAGTTCGTGACAGTCTACCTTGATGACGTCAGTGTCTACAGTCCAACCCTGGAAGAGCACCTGGAGCACCTACGTCTAGTGCTACAGCGATTCAAGGAGGAAGGGCTGAAATTACGCCTTAAGAAATGCTTCTTTGGATTGCAAGAAATGGAGTATCTGGGCTACACTGTGTCAGCCGGGAAAATTTCGGTTTCCACAAAGAAAGTCGAGGCCGTTGCAGACTGGCCAGTGCCCAAGACGCAGAAGGAGGTTCGCAGTTTCGTACAGTTCTGCAACTTCTATGCGAGATTTATACACCATTTTAGCGACCTTACGGCTCCATTGACGGACTTACTGCGGAAGTCCCAGCCACAGAAGGTTACGCTGACGCCTGCCTGTTTGGAAGCCTTTGAGACTCTCAAGTTACGGCTCATTTCCGCGCCATGCCTGATCCTTCCGGAGGTCGGCTCGGACGCGACGTTCACCGTGGCTACAGATGCTTCAACAGTGGGGATTGCAGCAGTCCTGTTGCAAGACCAAGGAGGCGGTCTTCAACCAGTCTCTTACTGGGCGCGTAAGCTGAATCCAGCTGAGCGTGGTAACACTTACTCTGCGTACGACTTAGAAGCTTTGGCCGTATGCGAAGCCGTCAAGCATTGGAGGTGCTATCTTGAAGGCTGTTCTAAGTTCCTTGTCGTAACAGACCACGACACACTGCGGCATCTGCTCAGGCAACCGAACAACAGGCTGAACAAGCGGCAAGCAAGATACCTGCGGGATTTGCAACCGTTTGTGGGCTCGATGACACTTGCATATCGCAAGGGAGCTCTGAACGAAGCCGACCCGTTAAGCCGGCGTCCAGACTTCGTACCTCAGGCCACAGTACCCTTATTTTGGGATGGCGAGGTTCCGTCAGATCGAGAATTACGACGGAAGTCCCAGCTGCTGTTTGAAGACGCACAGTTAAATTCACAGACTGTTAACGCGTTGCAGCTGAGCCCTGAGTTCGCTGATCTCATTCGCGAGGGGTTCTCACGAGATTCGTTTTATGGGGACGATGGTGAGTGGACAAGAGACAGCCGGATAGAAGCCAGAGACGGGTACTTTTGGCGCCTCAATCGCCTCTGTATTCCACAGAACTCTGAGCTCCGACTGAGATTGATCGCAGAGCTGCACGAAAGTTCGTCAGCCGGTCACAGAGGAGTTGCTAGCACTCTTGCTAAAGCACTCGACAGATTCTGGTGGAAACGAATCCGCCAAGACGTGAAAGATTTTTGTGAACGCTGCGTCGTATGTCGACGAGCAAAGATTCGACCGCAGATGGCCGCGACTCTTTACCCATTGCCTGTTCCACTCAGACCGTGGCACACAGTTGGTCTTGACTACCTTACACACTTGCCTGAGAGCAACGGCTTTAACAGTGTGCTGATTGTAGTAGACCATCTAACTCGAATGGCCCATTTTCTGCCATGCACAGAGTCGATTACTGCCGAAGAAACTGCAACTTTGTTTTTACAGGGAGTCTACCGTTTACATGGACTGCCCCGTGTGCTAATCAGCGACCGCGACCCGAAATTTGTCAGCGCCTTCTGGCAGACCCTTTGGAGACGCCTTGGAACGCGTCTGAACATGTCTACCAGTCGACACCCAGAAACAGACGGACTGACAGAGCGCGTGAACAGCACGTTTCAACAGCTTCTTCGTTGCTTCTGTTGCTATGATGGATCTGATTGGACGACACTTTTACCGCAAGTGGAGTTTGCGTACAATGCTTCGCGTGCACTCGGAATTGAGCACACACCGTTCGAGGCTAACTTTGGTTTTTCTCCTGAGGAGCCTCCTTATCTGCTCTTCAGCATGCGACCATCGATTCCAATTTCGCAAGACGCGACAGAACGGTTGAGATTGTTACAGGAAGTACACAGCCTGGTACGCTCTGTGTTACAGCTACATAAGGATGAGATGCAGGCGCGCACAGAACCGTCAACAGCGCCGCACTTCGCTAAGGGAGACAAGGTGTCAGTCGTCACAGCAAATCTTTTTCTCAGAGGACAACCGAACAGGAAACTCAGAGACAGACAGCTCGGCCCTTTTCCAGTGGAGGAGCAGATTGGAAAAACACAGTTACAGATTGAAACTACCAGCGACAGTACGCTTACATCCTGTGTTCCATGTTAACAATTTACGACCCTGCTCTACCGCTCCACTACGACCAGCTGTTCCGGTAACTGTACCTGAAGGAGACGACGAGGAGTTCGACGTCTCACACATCTCTGCTGTGTGCATCAAGTCGCTACCAGGACGACGAGGCAAATATTTGCTCTTCATGACGCACTTCAGTGATGACGACATTCCACCTGTCTGGCACCGGTTAAACGAGGTGCATCGAACAATTGCGTTACAAGAATTCTTGGAGACGCCCCAATGGCGCAAGTTCGCCAAGACTCAGGCGTACATTGATTTCATGCACGCTTTCCCAGCGCGCATTCCTGAGTCCCAGTAACTGCTTCAGTATAGGAGCCAAGAACCACGGAGGTCTGCCTCGCGGCGGCCTCATTGATCTGTCAAGAGGGGGAGGGTACGAGTGTGACGAGTACAGTCCTGCAACTGTACATTGCAGGACATTGTACATGTACTCGTTACGGATATCAATTCGTGCTTTTCCACAGGATGGACGTATACTCGTGGGTACGTCGCTACTGCAATATTGTAATGGTGCCGATGCTACAGTACGACCAGTACCTCCCGGTACGTACAGATATGCATAATTAATCTAACCAGCCAGATGACGCGCCAGAACGAGCTCTCCAATGCAGAAGGAGCCGCGTCGTGAAACCCAATGCTAGGCAGGCCGCGTCTCGAGGCGGATGACGACGGTTGAGCAGCACTAACGCCTGACACGTAAGCGTAGCTTGCAGGCGTGACTAGTCTGGGCTAAAACCTATTTAAGCCCAGTGCAGTAGAGGGAGGTGACAGAACCTTTTAACAATTCCTTTGTTCATTTACAACATCTACTGCCCAAGTACAGCAGTGAAACATCTTCCTTCAATTGCCATCTTGCAACAACAGAACTAGACAGATTAGAACAGATTTGTGCTAGCGTTTAGCTTTCAGAGGCTAACCGCCACAGACACACACACACAGACACACAGACACACACACACACACACACACACACACACACACGCACGCACGCACACGCAAACACACACACGCACCTATCAGCATACACGCACATACACATACTCACCAGGAAATTCAAATGCACACAAACAAACAAATACACACACACACACACACACACACACACACACACACACACACACACACACACAAATTAACGCGCCTACACACCTGAAACCCCCCCCCCACACACACACACACACCTACCAGCATACACGCACTGACCCATACACGCCAGGAAATGCAAATGCACAGACACACACACACACACACACACACACACACAAATTAACGCGTATACTCACCCAAAAACACACACACACACTGACACACGCACAAGCTCTCACACACACACACACACACACACACACACACACACACACACACACACACACACACCTACCAGCATACACGCACAGACACATACTCACCAGGAAATGCAAATGCACACACACAAGCAAATATACACACACTCGCACTAGCAAACACACCACAAAACACACACACGCACACGCTCACACACCCACCTACACACACCCACAAACACATGCACCAGCAAACACATCAACACATCACACACCAGAAAATACAAATGCACACACAAGCAAACACACACATACACAAGTAGGCACGTCGATGGTAGGCAGCGTCGATGGTTCCGGAGTAGTGGAAGGAGGGGCGCCGTCATGGGGTACGGGCTGGTGATTATCCTCTTCTATTGAGGACATCGACGAGCTCGCCGACGATATTCTTATTGATTCACAGTCTTTGAAGTTGAAAACAGGAAGAGGGACTTCTTATTTTGATATATCTCGCTTTACATTTTCAGGCTACTGCGTGCCGCCCGGGGCTACGTGTGTCCGTACAGGTATACAGGTAAAACGCAAAAAATGCACGCGTATATCACTCTAGGAATCCGTACAAAAAAGGGCTAAGCGTCACGCGGTGTGGCGCTCTGACGGGGGTTAGTGCTGAGTCAGGTGTTACATGGTGTTACACACTGTATTTTGGCACACCGATTTTTCAAATTAATTTGGTCGCTTATCGTACGGCATGGTATTGTAATAGTACAAGAAATGTCCAAAATTGGCAAGGGGATGTAGATCCCCGGGATCTCTCTAGCAAATTCCTAAAAAAAAACATAAACATAAAACATATAAACATAAAAAACATATAAACATCGTAGGGCCGCCCATCTACCATGTACGTTTACGTCTCCTCTAATGCTTACGGCCCAGCTATGCATATCCCGAGTATCCTTGGCGTCCATGTCAAGGTTGCGTTCTCGGGGCCGTGTTCTTCGCAATAGTCGCTTCTCGGGTATACAAAAAGTTGGCTGCGATTGTTGCCCCGACGAACGAATCCATTGTTTGCGTTTACTCTCACTATGGTAAATTCTTGGGACCCCCTGCGTCTCCCCATGAGCCGGCACTTATCAATAAAATTGTAGGTTGCGTCTTGATTGTGGCGCCATCCGTACCATGCCTGCCCACTTGTCGCCGATCACGCAATGAAGCTCCCAGAGGAAGAAGCGAGCCGTTGGAATGGCGAGGAAATTACACAGAGCCTTCCATGCGTGCGATTGTAGTTCTCGTGCATGTAGCCAACACGAGTTATTGCAGTCCATCCGATGAGGTGTCTTGCTTACGTGTTGATGTTCTGAAGCGTTTGATAGGGGGCGAAGAAGTAACATGTTGTTTAGTCGATGTTGATTCCCCTGTGATGATTGAATAGCGTGGGCTCCCAAAAGCCCTTGGTGGGGTGTCTTAGCATGCCGAGACGGTTGAGCAGCTTGTCGAGGCGGTCGCGGACTTGCATTGCTTCTAGTTGTCACGAGGCGAAGAATAGAAAATCGTCGACGAAAGGCAATACTCTCGCTCCTCCCCATCGCTTGCTCGTGAGGTAGTGCCGTGTCTGATGGCTACGGGGAAGGGAGCTCAATGGGTCGGCTCCGTTGTTCGAAGGTGGCGCACGAAGGTTTCCGTGTGGCGATAGAAATGGAAAGGTGAGAGCGACCACCCTAAGGACATGCATGTCAAGCGGTAGAGCTGACCGCGAACGTTTACAGAAATGTAGTCCAAAAACTCCGGGGCGATCCCTAGAGCGGAGATCCCGTCCCTCAAGTAGAAACTGAACCTGTAGTCGCCTCGTCGCTTGCGGTGTCGGACGCTTAGAAGGGTCTCCATCTTTTGGTGTTTTCGGGCGCGGTGGTCGTTTAGGTGTCGTAAATCGTAGATTAGTATGTACTTGTTCTTCCCGAGTTTTGAGACGGAGAAAAGCATGGAAACGATCTTGTTGTTTGGAGAGTGCTCCCACGCTATTGTGCGGCGACTTTCGCTAGTTTCGCGTCGACAGACGCGAGTTGCTAAAGTGTGGCGTCTACTAGTGAGACGCCTTGGTTCAAGGAAGGGGGGGGGGGGCGGGGGGTCGGCTGTGTCGAAAGGGTATAGACGCCCCTCCCGGATCAATTGTAGGACTTGCTCGCTCGCGCCGATATTCTCCCTCTCTCCAATTTCGCCGCACACGATGACGCTTGAAAGCGAAGTCAGGTTTGTAGAAGCCGACCCGGCGGTTCACCCCGCCGGCCGTGTGCCTCGTGTTCGGCTTCGGCTTTCGGGTGTGGGCGGGGCTTGGTCATGTCTCTCTTCACCTCCGGCTTTCCCTTGTCGTGTGCCTCCCCTTGTCCATGGGTTTTCCTCCCGCTGCGTCGCCCGGGTTGGGTCTGATTGGGTTGGGGTTACCTCCTCTTGATTGATATCGGAGCACTTGTGACGCTTGTGCCTTGGCTGCGGCTTGCAAGCAAGCTTCAAGGCGCTTGTCTTGAAGCGCGGCGACTCCGTTGGAGTTGCGCTCGCCGACATGAGTTTCGAAGAAGCGGAAGTAGACGAGTCGCTCGGCGACGCGTCTTTCGCCGGTGAGGAGCTTTTTGCACTTGAAGCGCCGGAGGTAAGTGAGCCGTCCTTCCTGGGCGTTGTTGCATTCCATGTGCGTCCTCGCGGTCGGTTCGAATAACTAAGTGTCCGCCTCCGCTTGGGAGGAATAGGTTTTCGGACGAATCGCGTCCATAATTGTCTCGAGTGCCGTGTTAATGGCGGCGTGTTAAGTCGTATATGATACTAGGTGCTAGCAAGCTTCAAGGCGCTTGTCTTGAAGCGCGGCGACTCCGCTGGAGTTGCGTTTGCCGACATGGGTTTCGAAGAAGCGGAAGTAGACGAGTCGCTCGGCGACGCGTCTTTCGCCGGTGAGGAGCTCTTTGCACTTGAAGCGCCGGAGGTAATTGAGCCGTCCTTCACGGGCGTTGTTGCATTCCATGTGCGTCCTCGCGGTCGGATCGAATAACCAAGTGTCCGCCTCCGCTTGGGAGGAATATGTTTTCGGGCGAATCGCGTCCATAATTGTCTCGAGTGCCGTGTTAACGGCGGTGTGTTAAGTCGTATAGGATACTAGATGCTCGCACTCGTCTCGATAGGTAATACGTCATTCCTCGCTTAGGAACTTGTCACCCTCGTCATGGAGTTGTTGCCATAGACACGGACGGGTGACGTTCCGTGGCGGTAACAATTTATTAGAGTACGTTTTGTTGGTAGGTCGTTCATCCAATCGCGTGGGCCGAGGATTTGTTAGCCACCAATTAAGTTCTTGGAATGAGTTGCAAAATGCTGGGTATATAAGTGCATGTGCATAGACTTGTTCCTCCTAATTCAAAAACGATCAAGCGTGGCGATGACTTTGGTAATATGCAATTGTGCACATTGATGCACAAAGAGTAAGGTAAAAAACATTAAATCTCCCGCGAATTTGCGAGCGACCTGCGACATAGCACAGCGACAAATTGTTAGACACCAATGCGTGCTGGGGAAAATATTGGGATAATTCGCAAAATTGTGACGACGAAACATTTGTACGGCGTTCTTTTGATATGATGAATTGGTAAGGTACGCACTGTCAATGAATTGCAAGTTATGATACAGTGCCGTGACTATCTCGGGCTTTTCCTTTCCCAACAGTCAAAAATTGCTCTCGCGGATCGAAGTGATGCCGGCCGCAAGGTAGCCTCGCGCGCGAAGCGTCTTCCAAGAAAGCTGTCTACGTACGAAAAAGAAACGGTAAATAATACGACACATTAACACTACAACATCAGCGTGCCCCCAGCTCTATGTGTATGTCCGCAACGACCGCGCTGCGTCCGGTGTACTGCGGAAAGCACTAGACGCGTCCGTTACGGGCGCAGGCAACGCCGTGGCGCACGCCATTGCGAGCATTATGTACACTCCAAGAACGGGGACACGAAAGCTATGGCGGAGTACCCGACGCAACTGAACAGGTGGGCTGAGTATCGGGAGGGCGTCGTGCCGCTGGAGGTGCGGAGGTGGGCACGAGACTCGTCCCAGTCGACAGCTGGTACTGTTTGCTAAATTAGGGTTTGATTAGAGGAGCTGAGGGTTTGATTTATGTTTGTCTCGACAGCCGCCGATCGGTAAGGCAGGGCTAGCGGGGCTTGTGCAAGAGTTCGGGTCCGACGTGCGTCCGCCGTTTACCCCTCTAAACGAGGACGCAGAGTAGTGCCGCCGCATGAAAGCGTGGACGACCGATCACTACTCGCACTTTCTGGCTTCCGGCGCCTGCGGCGGTCGGCGACAAGACTATCCGTGCTGGCGCTGTGGCTCTAAAACCCTGCTAGAACCCTAACATTGAATTCATTTCATTCTAGCATTATTGATGTGCTGGATGAACAGGGAATTACACCAGCAGAGTTGCCCTCGAGAAATTGTATCACCAATAAAAACGACAATAAGCAAATGATGTGAAACATCATTATTGCGTGTCCCGCCTGTGTTGTAATATAGGAAATTACGTAAGGGGAAAATTTACAGCACCAGCAGGGAAATCGCAGGAGTGGGAAATTATGACAGGGGAAAACGCATCACAGTGTGAAAGTGTCTTCCCTCTTTTTCCCTGCCCTCGTGTCTATGGTGCTTCCTGCAAAACATTCTCTGTGTTGTATGAAGAGGAGATTTCACCAGCATGGAAATTGCTACAGGAAAAACATACCTGCAGGAAAATGATAGGAAAACGATGTTTAATAGAATTGCAATGTTTTCTGCGTGTTTTGCAAGAATAGGACAGTGAAGTAGCAGGTGAATTGCGTCATGGAACTTGTAAGCCCTTAAAAATGATGCTTGACAGTCGTGTAACAGTTCTAATCTACCAGCGTCGTATGAATATGAAATTAAAAACAACCGAAAAATATGGATTGATACCTAGGAGCCAATAACAAATTGATCTTGGAGACGGGAAAGTGCACATACAGAGACGCTCTGCCGAAATATTATGAATAATATATACAAGTCTGAAACCCGCCCAATTTGAACTAGGTAAAAATCTGCAAGAAACAAACAAAATGCAGAAACTAAGAAAATCCGTCTTTAAAATTTCGAGAAAAGAGTGAGTCAATCACTCCTACAAACACTATAAACACCGGTTTAGACACTAAATTAATCCGAAATATTTATAATTTAAAAAAAAATCGAAAAAATTGCAATGTTTTTGCTTTAATCAAAGATAACGTCATCAATGGTGTCATGTGCTGATAAATGTGGCATGAAAATTTCGAGGCGGAGCAGAATCGGCACAAACCTGTTCTACAAAAACGTAGTTAGTATTTCTGTCAGGGTGTTTTTCTTTATTAGGGTTTTCATGGCTCGAACATCCCCTTCTTCACCCAACCGTCCGGAGCACTTTTCAGCAGCGCCCCCTTGGCAAACACATACTGCAGCTCCAGCGCCCGCGTTGTCACCAGCACATCCGCGTCGGCGCCCGCTGCGATAGCTCCTTTTTTGACGCCCACAAAGCGAGCGGGGTTGGACGTCACCAGTGGCAGCGCCTGCGTGGCATGGGAAAGCTGAGGAGGTTACGTATGAATGATTTATAATTTCAAAAAAATCGAAGACGCCGGCAGAACATTTTCTGCAAACGGTAAACGCATTTCCAGCCGCAATATTATATGTAATCAAACATAATCCTGACAGGGGATATGTCGCCACGAATGCACTGCCCGAAATAGTCATGTTCATCTCCTCAACCGCCTCTGATCCTCCTGATATATAGAAATTATTTTGAAATGTGTTTGTTTGCAGGGTCATGCGGGACACGAATTTCCATGCAAGAATGGTTGTGCGACGATGCTATAAATACAGTGACATCACCAACAAGATATGAGAGAGAGAGAGAGAGAGAGAGAGAGAGAGAGAGAGAGAGAGAGAGAGAGAGAGAGAGAGAGAGAGAGAGAGAGAGAGAGAGAGAGAGAGAGAGAGAGAGAGAATCGGAGGGAGGGGGTGTGTGTAAGTTAGTGAGTGTGTGTGTGTGTGTGTGTGTGTGTGTATGTGTGTGTATGTATATGTGTGTGTGTATGTGAATGTGTGCGTGTGAGGGTGCGTGTGAGTGAGTGAGTGAGTAAGTGTATGTAAGTATGTGCATTGGGTGGTGTGTGTGTGTGTGTATGTGTGTGTGAGTGTGTGTGTGTGTGTGTGTGTGTGTGTGTGTGTGTGTGTGTGTGTGTGTGTGTGTGTGTGTGTATGTGTGTGTGTGTGTGTGTGTGTGTGTGTGCTTTGGGTGTGTGAGGGAGTACACTATGCAAATAGGCCGAAGCGCCCCCCTTACATATCTTCCAGTAGGCAAGCTCAACAGGACTGCTGCCACAAGCAAACTTGGCTTCGAACGTCGTTATGGGAGATGACCCAATCATCGACATTCGCACACCCAATCAAAGTCGAAAACAGGAATGAGAAAAACGAATGTGAAAGCGAAGCGGCAATTCGTGAGTACCCCGGTACTACAGCACGGTACTACAGCATAAACGTATTGCGGTGCCGAGAAAGGGGGCGGCGACCTTGGCAAGGGACCAGCCGTGGTCCAGTGTGAGCGCCCTGAGGAGGTGCAGGAGGGAGTTCGGGGAGCTGACGGAGTAGCTCACGAGCTGCCCCTCCTCGTCGAACTCCGGAAAAGACCCGAAAGCGTCCGTACTAACGGAAACGCTGTCGAGCAATACTTTAGGGTTTTTTAGGGTTTCACCAGCGGACTGCCGCCTGAGGTCAGCCTCGGCCCACTGCAGGAGGGCGTCAATCGTGTCGTTACGGTGAGCCCCGACGGCGTCGGCTGTGAAGTCGACATGGCCGCGGTAGTCTTGAACCCACGACATCGCCTCGCGCAGAAGCGTTTCTCCCCGGTTGCTGCAGTGCGTCGGGAGGAAATGGTCCGCCGGGAGCGCTCCTCGAGTAGCATCCACCGCAGCGCGCAGTAGCTCCAATCCCGTCGGCGCCGAGCCCACGTGCAGGTGCGTAACCCCCTTCTTTCCGGAAAGCAACCCCGCGACGCGGATATCAGCCGCGAGGGTGGCGAGCTGTGCCGGCGAGGGCCACGAGGAGCGGTGGTCGCTTATGGCAACTTCACCCGCGCCTAGTACACCCGGAAGAAGCTGCACGTCTCGTGCCACGTCGCCGGTGAGACTCAACGGCGGGCAGCACCGATAACTCCCTGACCATGTATATGTGTTCAGTCCCTCGCTGGCCAAAGCGGCGGCCTTGGCGTGCAGCCCCGCCAAGCTACGTCCGACTCCGTCCGTTCCGAGAACACCAACGGCAGTGGTGATGCCCGCGTCGAGTATCTCGGATAAACGCGCTTCCGGCGTACGGCTGATCTCGCCCAGCTCACCGCCCCCACCGGCCAGGTGGGCGTGGATATCCACGAGGCCAGGAATCACCAGCAGGCCGGTAGCGTTGAGGATGGCGGCTCCGTCTAACGCAGCGACGGCGTCCGAGTTCAGTGAGTCCGCTACCGCGATCACTCGACCCCCCGCGATAAGTACATCCTTCACACCCAAAGCCTGCGGACCGTAGACCTCACCACCCTGGATTAGAACAAGGTACGCGTCACGCAAAGCGTGGCCCCTCGGTGGGTCCACCCGGCTGCGGCGAGGCTCGAGGCCGGCATTCTCCTTATTCGCCGCCGTGGAAGAAACCAAAAAATAATCCGGCAATCCGCTAGTCTCCTCCGAACCGACGCCACGTGTCATCGCAGCGGAAAGTCTCGCGACGAGCAACAGGAACACCGCAAAAGCAAACGTGCGGAGGCTCTTTGTTCTGGAGTACGCAACACAAAAAGAGGGGGGTGCATTACGTGCGTGTAGTGTGTTCACGGCTGACTGATCAAGTATATACGCATTAGAGCCCCACCCTGAGCGACACACCTGTCGAGATGCGGGTCGGAAAGCTTGTAACACGCCCCGCCGAGCGCTCTCCGTGCCTGGTGCTGCATTACTTCCCCCGTCGGCTCCGCCCTTCTGAAAACAGCGCCTGAACAATTCCAGTCCACGAAAAGCGTGCCAAAATCAAATTGTGTCACGTAGTGTGAGCAACTGAGTGGCCGTTGCCACGATCCCGAGTATAGCAGCTGTGACGGTCTGGTTTCGGAGGACACTGAGCAGCGTCGTACCGAATATGCTACGGGCGACGAGTGGGTAGTTAAATTGTTATTTATTACAAAGAAAGCAGTGGAATCCACTACCAGCAAAAAAAAAAGAAAAAAAAAGGGGAGGCATTCGCCTAAGCCCGCGGAGCAGGGAGGCATGCAATGGCACCTGCACCACCCGCATGCAAGCAAGGCTTCGGGAATAGTTCTCATAGGCTTCATGCTATTCTATGACACACGACGCTCGAATTCGGACCGAGTGGTCGCCGAACTCGCCAACGAGCGTTTTTGCCCCCCACGCCCTACCGCGGTCTCCGGCCCACTGAACGAGCTACGCCAAGCGTTCGTCGACAGAACGCTTGAAGTTAGCATGCATGCCGCCGGTAAGGCAATAACTGGAGGAGCGTACGCGAAGACAACGCCAGATAAGCCACCCGCACATGACGCCAAGGCCAAGAAGGCGGCATGAGACAAACGCAAGGCCGCATCTAAAGCGGCAACAATAGTTGCTACATGAACTAAGCCCGGCGACGGAACCAAGACACCCACGAAGAAGTTATGGTGTGGCCCGCCGCACCGATTCGTGCTCCCCGTCATCCAACTTCAAGCGTCACCGCGTGCGGCAAAGCTGGAGGGAGTGGGAACATATCGGCGCAAGCGGTCGAGTCGTGAGTTGGATACGCCATGGCTTGTGGGTCAAATTCAAAAACGGCCTACGTCCCAAACCCTTCAACCGATGACTTTCCATGAAGGACACTACCTAGCCCCAGCTCGACTTCCCAGCGACGGAACTTCCGCGGTTCGAAGCATGCGGAACTTGGCAGTGCGCTTGCAACATCCGCTACGTCTCCCGCATGCGTTTCGTCCCCAAGCCCGGCGTGAACAAGTGGCGCCTGATTATCGACTTACGCGAACTCAACAGCTACGACGACAAGCTCAACATGTCGTGCGAAGCACTCAAGCACCTCCACCACTTGTCCCGCCCGGGGGACTACTTTGTCTCCCTAGACCTTGCGGACGGCTACTACACCATCGGCATCAGAGAGGAGGACCGCGACTTCTTCACGGTCAACTACCGGGGCGAACTTTGGCGCCTCGCGTGCCTTCCAATGGGCAGATCATGGTCCACCTACTACTTCTACAAGCTAACGTATGCGTTCAGCAACTATCTCCGGCATCTAGCTACGCCCCCGATTGCAAGGACGATTACACGTTACAAGCCCACGAGAGGATATTTCGCAACATCCGCTGGCGCGGAACTCGATTACTACACGCATCAATTAATCGTCCGCTAAACTGCCTTGCTAAGACTACAAGGAACCGTCGCTAAAACCTCACTTCAACAGTACTACTCGGCGGTCAACAAGTTCTTCCGCGACCACCGCGATAGCAACCCATAGCCGTCGGTGAGCCCCTCGCATGCACACGACGCGGACTCGAAATACAACAATAGCGCCTACTAGCTGCAGACTCGCGCCTGGCGTTACCATCCCCCCTAGCCCTCGCCCTTCTCGACGCCGCAACACATCTTTGCAATCACTTGACTAGGTGGACAACGCTTAATCGACACGTCATCGCTCGATTACGAGCGATGCGGGCGGGGTGTATCCACTTATGCAGAGCGGAATCGGGAGTCCGTTGCCTAACGCATGACATGATTGTCGATCGACCATCATGACCAATTTGGATTTTCATCATGAAAACAAAATGCGACGAGCGACGCGATGCGACCGACAAACCAATCCTTGCTATCCCTATCGACGCCAACCATGCCCTTGCAGACCTACTGGAATAGTGGAATAGTATTGGACATAGCGCATCGTCTACTGCGAAAACTTCTACAACAGCCCCCCACCAGCCGCGATATGGAGTTTCGCACCTTACGATAATTAAGGAGACCGGCAAGCGGGTGCAACACTCTCCGCTTGGCTCCTCGAAGCCTACACCGCCATCGGAGCCGCTCCACCCAACGGTTTCAAATGGACATCGCCCATCCTCCGCAAAGGAGCCGCCTCCGTTGCTACATGCATCGGAGCCCCACTCCACGTCGTTAAATACATGGGTATTGGGTAGTTGGGCCAATAAGAACATTTCTGTGACTGCAAGAGCATACATCGAACCCACCATGACCCCATCTCTAGCGGCGTGGCAGTACTTCGGCTGGATCCTCCCATCCCGACCGCTTCATTAAGACTAGGCTATACAAGCCTTCGGCTTTAAAATGCTTGCAAAACGTGCCCTCGGGTAAATAGTCAGATTGTTATAAATCTAGAGGCTTACAAAACTTACTTACATGTGTGACAGAACGCACACCCTAGCGGTTGAGCGTTATTAGTGTAAAAGCGGTGCGTCTTACCCATACCTCGAGCACTACTTATTAGCGCTAATCTTCCCCCATGCCATGCATGTGGTGGTCTTTTGGCTTTGCAAGAAATCTAACATCTTTGGCAAAGCATTCCCTCGGGTACATTGCCTTATCATAGCGCACATAATAATCGGGCTTATTGGGCTTGTGGGGTTTTTCGTCGTTCCTCCTTTTTGCTTGCTGGTGGTTTTAACTTCATTTGATTTTAATAATAGTTCATCATGCGATATTATTGGTCCCCCTCCCCCCTTTCATTCCCCGTCCACGTTCTTGTAATTTTGATTTTGAGACAGCATGAGCAGCAAAGATAGGACAAAGGGACGGGTAACATAAGGGCAAAAGTGACAAGAGGATCACGGAATCCAAAGCACGGCAAAAGGATGCACTACATTGTGCATGAACCTAGCAGATTAAACTAAAAAAGACCCTAGGCAACGCCGAGAATGCAACACGTGGAGGCGACAAGCGGCGTCTCACGCGCCGCTCGAGGAAGCACGGGGACGCTTGCGGCCCATGGCGCGGGTGAAGAGCGCCGTGCCATGAGAAGGCATCCATGCCGAGGACGAAGCGGCCTCCACACCGTTTGCGGCGGCGGACAAACCGCGCAAGACGTTGTCCGCGTGAGCAACATGGACAACGAGCGAGACCTTCCGGCGGCATGAGGCCAACAACTTCCCCGCAAGTATCCCTTTAGAGGCGGCTGCCAGCTTGGCCAGCTCCGTCAAGAAAGCCGTGGCGTGGCCGCCGAGAGTACCAAATTCCGTGACTGCAAAGGGAATGAAGCGGATGTCGGGGCGCCTTCTCACCCCCTTGAGTCCACGTTCATGTAGCGCTTCTTGTATTCGAAATAACAAACAATATAGCGCATAACATCGGGGTTTTTTCTTTCTTGCTATCTGCTCCTCGGGCTTAGGTTTTTTCCTCGTTTTTTCTTTTTGCTAAGTGGCTTAATAATATTCTGCCTTTTCTTGTAAGCAAGGTTTTAGCTATCGGCTACCGCCTGTACCAACAGTACCGGGTACCGTGTAACGTGTACAGTAGCGGCCATCAATAATTATTTACAATATGATAGGGAGAGTCGCCTCTTTCCTCAGCGCACACCCTTACTACCGCATCACCCAGCCACCACCCCCTTCCCGACACATTACCGGTGCTACTCCGCAATAACGCTCCAGCCGTGGGACTGGCAGCACTATCACAGAGAAACGCGGTGCTCGAGACACGGCGCCATGGCTCTAGTGAGCACGCGCCCCCTGCTTCCGGGGGTTAGGGGTTCCCGGCCCCGCACCGCCTGTCATCCCACCCGCCGACCTCACCCGCCGCCCACTACCACCCTCACGCGCGAGGCACCCGCCCCGCCGGCCTGACCCAATCCCATCCCACCGCCACAGCACCAACCGCTTGAAATACCGACGCAACACTGCACTACGCCTGCCCTGCACACAGCCCTTCCCGTCTGGACAGTACCGGTACCTTCAGAACGACCATCAGTGCGCTGGTTACATTATTTTGTAAAACATCGATACTCGGAATATATACGCCGTCGCTGATGGCGTTATTTTGTAATAAATTAGTACCCTGATAACTGACCATGACTCTGATAACCCACCCGACTAGAGACGAGGGCCCCGGGCCGACCCAGCGGACTTTTTGTCGTCTATCGTCTCCGTATGCCTTAGATGTCAATATCGCGAGCTGGCGCTGTGCGAGTCTTCTAGTTGTTCGTCGCGCTGCGTGCTCAGCCTCCGCCGCTGTTGTTTTGGTTATTCAGAGATTCGCGGCCCGGACGGCCGGAGCGGCGGTTGTCGTGGCCAGCGGCGCGGTCACAGCGAAAGCCGCAAACACCGGGTGGGATTGGACTCAGGTCCACTTTGATGCCGTCTCGGGCAGCGGGGCGCTGGTCAGGGCGGTGCTCGGCGCGGAGGACAGTCACACCGTCGGCATTTGGGCCGCCAGGTGAGATCAGCCCCTACTACTTACTTACAAATTATTTTAATTGTTTTGGATTTTTAAACAATTCATACAGACAATGAAATGAACCTTGTGCCACATTGACGGACAGGATGGGCTTCTTTCCAGTGGACAACCGTCCGCAGCCCGAAAGTTTAAAGACGGAGGTGTGACCGTTTGCAGAAATGAGCCCTTTTATTTAGTTTTGTAAAAACATTCAAATTTATTTTGGCATTTTCGGGACTGAAATTGTGCGTTTGGTGTGGGCGCTCAGGTGTGGGGGCGGTCCTTCCCTAACCCCCTAGGACTGGCGGCTGGATTTGACAAGGACGCTGAGGCCGTTGATGCGCTGTTCAAGCTTGGCTTTGGCTTTGTGGAAGTCGGTAGGCGCCCGCGAGTGTTTGCTGTGACGTTTTGTAAGCAATGATTACATTACATATGTCTTTCCTGGAAATGGAGAGTATATAATTTTAAAAGTAAAAAATGTCTGTTCGTTTTAGCATTCTGAGTACATACTGTGTCATTTGCTGTGTGATTTTGGTTTATAGGGAAGAAAGTTTCTGTTTTTTGGGAGAGCATTTTCAGAATTGCAAATTTGAATTGATTTGCCAATAATGACAACAATTGGTTTCGGAGTGAGCGTACAAGTTATACGGCCGAGGCTGGGCTATAAATCAATGTTCGTGTACATGATGTGATGCCTGACTCTCGGCGGTGCGGCTGATGACGATTTCACTTGCATAACACTTTTTCACGAATGATTAATGAAATGGTATTTGACACTGTCGATGAATTATTTTTTGTCGCATTGTGCCTAATAATTTATCCACCATTTGTTGTGTGTTCCTTCCTGTGTCGTCACATTTGCCTTGTGACCAACGTTGACGTGCCGATTGCGGGTGGGAGCGAGTCCATGCTTGCTAGCGCATTGGCATAGTACATAAATTCTCGTTGTTTTCAAGACAATGACAGTGAGTGAATAAATGTTTTGAGATTTTCTGCGAGAAATGTACTCATTTTTTGGCAAGATTGGTGCGCGGATTGATCGTTCACTACAGACATGCGTGAGTTAGCAAGTTTATTTCCGGGTTTTGAGGTAGTCCCTTCGTTGGCACCTCGAAATTTCCCACTTTTCAAGCGCATGCAGAATGTGATTTTTAAAGGAGTATCGGCTCGTCATTGAGTTGGGTTATCCCATGAACAATGTTTTATGACGAATTTACGATCAAATTAGTTCTGTGCCTCACTCTGCCATCTATCTAATCACATGTATCCACTCACCCGTTCACCCATTCACTCACTTTTTCATTCACTCACTAGTAAAATCATTCATGCAACTAATTATTCACCCAGCAATGCATTTATTCATTCATTTCATCATTTGATTTGGACACCCGATCACAAATGTTTGACATTTTTTTACAACCGAACTGGGCTGCCAGATCGCCGCACCGCCACTAACTATTGACTTTCGCCCACATCGCAGGGAGCATCACTCCGCAGCCGCAGCCCGGGAACCCCAAGCCTCGCGTCTTTCGGCTGCCGGAGGTCGAGTGAGTGACGCGGTCGTCTGTTCAATTCAATTCAAATTACGTTGCTTTTTGTATAAGAGTGTATCCGTTTCACAAATTCGAGTGATAAATAATAACAACATCATATCGGTCCAATTGCGTTTCTTTTCATATGAGTGTATTCGTTTCGGAAATTCGAGTAATAATAACATCATATCGGTCGAATTACGTTTCTTTCTATGAGAGTGTGTTCGTTTCGCAACACCATCTTCGGGGACTAACTTTCCGTCGTCGTGGCTGCCGACGAATCCGCCAGGTCGGTGATCAACCGCTGCGGCTTTAACTCGAAGGGCGCCGAGGTGGCGGCCAAGAATCTGGAGGCCTTTGCGAAATCGGGCGAAAAGGTAAAAAGTCGTTGGTTATTATTTTACTAATTATTTAGAAATCACCCATAATTGTTTTGGGGAGCAGTCTCACATTTACTACCCCCGCGATTCCCGTTACCTCTCAGATTCATTGCAATAAGTACTACTAGATCCGTCAATATTTTCTATTACTGTTTATGTTAATATTTTCTATGACAATTGAGAGGAACCATTACGGTAATACAGAGAAAACAGCGCTAAGAAAAGGGAGTGAAGTCACACTGATACGTCAATCTTATCCTCAAGCAAACAGTTTCCAGTGCGCCGAATGGCCTCAATATGTTAGAAACGAAACCAGGTGAAGAAGCTGCCTTTGAAACTGACGGCCGACGGCAGCCCATCTCCATGCATGCCCATCTCTTTCTTCTGATGCTTGAAAACGAGCGACGTAACGGCACTGACGCCGCCGCTCGTGCGTTTTTTTTTTCCGTTGTCGTGCAGCGCGGCCCGCTCGGCGTAAACTTGGGCAAAAATAAAACGACGGAGGACGCGGCGGCCGATTACGAGTACGGCATCGCCAAGCTCGGCGGCTTTGGGGATTACATCGTCGTCAACGTCTCGTCGCCGAACACGCCAGGTGAGCAAACGCTCGCCGCGCCTCGTCACAATATAAATCACAAGAGCAGTCGCGTCACTTTCACAGCTGTCGCGCTGATTCAAATAATATTTCCAACGGCCAATAATACATTTATAGCGGACGAAGCAAAAATATTACCCTAAAAGTAGCGGAAGAGACGAAAAGCTCATCCAAGGGATTTGGAAAATGCTCAGTATTCATCCGAAGGAAGGGCAAGAAACGCCTGTACCCGCTGAAATTTTAATTTAAAAATCAATTTTAGCCGATAAATCTACGTGAGCGAATTAAGGGAGTATTATATTTGTCTTGGGACCGCTGCGCCGTGACTGCCCGTGTGTGCCGTCCGTCTGCCCAGGACTTCGGTTGTTGCAGGGTAAGAAATCTCTGGAGGACCTCATTCGGCGGGCTCAAGCAGCGCGGCAGGCGGCGGGGCTGACGGCGACGCCGATCTTGGTGAAGATCGCGCCGGACCTTGCGCCCGCCGACCGTGCTGACGTGGCATCGGTTACTCTCGCTCTTGCCGTGGACGGTCTGATTGTCGGTAACACCACGCTGCAGCGTCCGAGCATGGTCGAGGGGTTGCCTGGCGCCGAGGAAGTCGGGGGTCTGAGCGGGAAGGCACTGCTGGACATCAGTAACGAGGTGCTCGCCGACATGTACCGTCTGACGCGCGGAAAGGTGCGAAATGTCTATTGTTTTTAATTGATGGATGGGGTTGCGTGCGTATTTCATTTGATTTATAATTATGTCGCCGATGCGCATGTACATTGTGAATGTATCGTTCCCTCATCTGGGAAATTCAGTGTTCACCAAATGTCACTGTTAGTGCTCGTGTCCGAAATCAATGGGGTTGTCCTGAATTAGTTTACCTCGGTGCGGTTCATTTATGTTAATGCAACTTCAATGATGAAATTTCAAATTAGTCAAAAATTGATTGATATACTTTTCTTCACTTTTCTATGTATATCGATCTAAAACTCTCCATATATTTGCACTGCAGAATGATTGTGTTATGCATTAAGAGTCCATAGCAAACACGCAGTTGGATTTTTTTAAATACATTGTTTCAGAGTTTTTTATATTCTGATTTTCATTGAATTAATCGCTATATTGTTTCGCACTTATAAATCATTAGAATCCGATTATTTATGTTTAAATTTTTTACACCTTTGTCTCTGATGTAGAATATGTTGCTCATAAAATATCTGCTCTTTCACTTAAATAAACGATCTTTGTTATTGGGAACATACGTATCGTGGTCTCGAACGTCCCCTGCCGAAACATTTTCTGTTTTATTACAAATAATTCGATTTATTGTTGTTCGTTGTTAATTTATCAATGGACCGGAAAACAAAACAATCATGGCCGTCGCTGTCTCTTCTTTGGCAGGTCCCCATTGTGGGCGTGGGTGGCGTGGCGACTGGGGAAGACGCCTACCTGAAGATTCGGGCGGGTGCGAGCCTGGTTCAGCTCTACACCTCCTTCGCCTACGGCGGCCCGGCGTTGGTGCCACGGCTCAAGGCTGAGTTAGCGGCGGCGTTGAAGCGGGACGGCTTTGCGTGCGTTGCGGACGCAGTGGGGGCGGACCACGTCAGCAGCGCCCGCACTTGATGGCGGCGGCGGAGGCTGTGATAGCGCCGAGATATCCCTTGAAACGTGAAACAAACCAAACTTCCAATAATTTAAGAAATCAATTTCCGTCGCATTTTTCCTACAAATACACTACTCAAATAATAAATCGCCGCACACTTGGTCTCGTGTGGTTCCATCCTAGTACATCAAGTTGTTGAAATGCCAGCGAGCGCGCGCGCGCGTGTGTGAGTGCGTGTGTGTGTGTGTGTGTGTGAGTGTGTGTGTGTGAGTGTGTGTGTGTGTGTGTGTGTGTGTGTGTGTGTGTGTGTCATGGAGGTAGAGGGTGTGAGACAGCACTTAGGTACAGGTACTAGTACTGAACAGTCGCACGCAATGGATGATATAAACTTGTTAATAAGTACTGCGGATCCCTCTGTCGAAGTACGGGTACTAGATACGGGTAGAGCCATCTGCCTTATTTACAAGAAATGCATGTACAGCAAAATATTTTGAACACTTGTGTACAGAAACATTCAGTGCACGATTAATCAGAAGCTGCAGAAAGGTATGATACGGAGACAGCGACGGCCTACGGCAGTGAGCTGACTAATATGCGCCGAGTGGACCAAACAACGCGGCGTTGCCAATCCGCAATCTTCGTTCGGGCTGGTGACTCGCCCGCTTGCGCCGACTGTGGATCCTCGACCAACCAAATGAACCACATCAGCCGAATCTCAAAACAATCCACTGCCCTTTTCGTTTTATTTACCTTATAATATTAGGTGAATCACATAATAATACACTCCGCAACCAAAATCAAAATAAACAATGTTTATCATGTAAGGTTAGGCATCATCATTTCTCAAATAATTGTACAAAATACATCAAATAAAGTATCTATCGACACGAAATGCCATCGATGTTGAGATATGAAGCAAACCCGACATCGGCAAAATACACTTGATCCAAGGCCCTAAAGTTTACCACATTTCGTTTTTGTCCGTGTACTTCCATTGTTTTACTTTATTTGATTTGTGGGTCACCCCCGCAGCCGTTCGCCGCTGTTCGTCCGTCTCCACAGAGTTACAACCCATTATATTAGCCGCATTATTCCTACCACAAGCTAATGGCATCATATATGGGATTTAGGGTTTCCGACACCCCATGCACCGTCTCGGGCCGCCCGCCCCAACAAGTGCCCATACCCTTTACTACAATTTCTCACCAAGCAGTTATATTATGCGGGGCGGCATTCGAATGTCTTCACATCACGAGCCCACAGCGTCGTCTCCAAAAAAACAGACCAGAGCGGCATCTAAATTAGGGTTTTCAGCCCTAATGTGTAAGGGCTTAGCTCTAATTAATTAGGTTTCAACCCTTTGGTGGAGAAGGCCCTACCACCACGCGCCCACTGCCTTCCCTCTTTTCAGGCTCCCATGGTTCCGACATCGCCGCATCGGCACTGCCGTATTTATTATCATAATGAACCGGAGATGAAGAATCCGTAGAATGTTCAGAAATGGCGCGGAAGGGTGCGGTCGACACACCACCACCACCTCTACCGTCTTGTTCTTCCTCCTTCCCGTCTCGTTGCCCCCGTCGCTCCGCCGTTGCGGCCGCCTTCCTCTCGCCCGCCTCGGCCTTGGTTGTGGAGGGTGTGGTGGCGCCCGTCGAGGAGGGTCCCACCTCTTGGGCGCCACCCTCCGCCCCCGACCCCTTCTTATCGTCCAACATCGCCTGCATGACGGGAGAAAGGAGGGGGGGGGTTGAAATTCAACCAGGAAATGTAATTTAAATTTACATCGTATTACAACAATATCGGCAAACTGGACCGACTGCTGTCTAACGGCCATTAATACTCTGCCATCGAGGACGCTTTGGAGAACGATTGGGCCGGGTACTCTTCAACCATGTACACCTATCGACACACCTATCCGCAATATGTGACGACGTTCCTCGGGAGTTAAAAAGCTTTAATCAACCGCAGTAATTACCCCGCCTACAGGAAATGTATTGCGCTGCATTTAATAAAGCATCACATGAGCATCACAAGAGTAAAACATTTAAAAGAGCGTCACATGAGTAAAACATGAGCATCACGCGCGCAGCAGTTCACACACCGGAAGAGGTAAATGCATTGCGTTGCAAAGCTACTTAGCTAATTAAATCTTTTAAAAAATCACGGAACATTAC